>CM065795.1:4674449-4915801 GCA_033296515.1 Macrochelys suwanniensis
ACCAAGGGGCTGGCTGCAGGAGCTGGGGTGGGGCAAACAAAAACTGCAGAGGGAGAAGGGCGGGGCAGGGAAACAAACTAAAGCCGCTGAGGGGCTGGAGCAAAATGGGGGGGGGGCGGGCAAAAGGATGTAAGGGGAGAGGGGAGACTGCTTCAGGGAAGGAGGGTCAGTCTAAGGCGGGGAGGGGGGTCACATGCGCCTACGTGCACTTGCAAAAAGTCAGTGTTTGCTGGCTGCCGCTTCAGGCCCAAACGGTGGCAAACGGGTGTGGCAGCCAGGCGAGCAGCTGAGTCCTGGAGGCAGAAGCCGAGGCAGATGGTGAGCAGCCAGTGGGGGTGGTGGAGGGGGCAGCGGGGGTGGTGGGGGGAGGAGGGGACACATATGGACTAGGGGGCAGGATCCACACCACACCCCCGTGTCCCCACAAACACAGTCAAGACCCCCCACCACGACAGCACAGTTCAAAAGTCACTCCGTTTTGGAGGCCCCCTCCGCTGTGGTCTGCAGAGTCCCTAGGCACTCCCCAAGCAGTAGATAGTCCCCTCCTTCCTCCTCCTCGAGGCTCCAGCAGCTCCCAGGCAGCCCCAGCAGGCCGTCTGGTGGCCAGGCAGAAAGGACCCCACACAGGTGGTAGTGGTGGTGGTGGAGTCCACAGCTGCAGCACAGCTGGGGCAGGGGTCCCTCACTCCCCTCCTCTGGGGAGCGGGCCAGCAGGCCCCCAGGGCCTGCAGCAGCAATGAAGGGTTGGGGTGGTTCAGCAGCCAGCAAGCAGGTAGCAGAGAAGCGGGCAGGGCCCAGCCTAGCCAGGGGAGTAGCTGGAGCAGCAGCAGGAGTATCAGCTTCCCACCTCTCTCCAGGCCAGAGGACAAGAGAACAGGAGTCAAGGGCAGAGCTCCTGGATTAGCAGCTTTCTGTTCCCTGACTGACCAGAGCAGGGGCTGTTCCAGGCTAATGAGAACAACTGATTCCAATTAACCTGCAAAGAGTCAGGTGAGGCCATTAAGGTGATGTGAACACCTGTCTCTAATTAAGGCTCTTCTGATACTATAAAAGGGCTCACTCCCCTCAGGCAAGGGAGAGCCAGGGAGTCCTTTTTGAGTACCAGGATGTGGGCAAGCGCTAGCTCGCCCACTGCTGAAAGCCCTCCCCCAGCCTACAGAGGGGCTATTAAACCCCGAATCCAACTGAGGTCGGGGGACAACAAAGGCAACAAGAGGAACGGGGGGGGGGGGGTCAAAGGGCCAAAACTAAGGAACCGGAAGGGGACACCGAGCAGAGAACCCTGGACAGCACCTACTGCTCCTCGAAGGCGTCGAGGGAGCCAGTGGACGCTGCCCAGAGGAACTCTGCCCGGATACGTGAGCGGAGAAAAGAACGAAAAACAGCCCCACAGTCGCAGGGCCCCCCCACCCCATGTCAACCTCCTCTCCCTGGTGTTATGAATGGCCACCTTGGCCTTGGCCAGGAGAGGTTGACGTGGTGGTCCCATGACTTTGTGGGGTCTCGGCTTGGGTGAGCGCAAATAAATAAAAGTGTGGGGAAAAGTGCAGCCAGAAGTTCTGGAGGAGCCGGAAGAGGGGCTGCAGCCTGGCGCACTGAAGATACGCGTGGGCCAGGGTCTCTCTCACACCACAGAAGGGACAGGCTTCAGGGACAGTGGTAAGCCACGCCAAGTACACGCCCATGCTCACGGCCCTGTGAAGGATCTGCCAGCTGATATCCCCGGTGGGTGCAGGACTAATGTGGAATAGAAACTGGCCCACCGGGGTTCCCCATCCTCCACTGCTGGTCAAAGTTCCCGCCACTTGGTGTCTGGGCAGCACGAGCACGTATAGATGGTCCCTTGGCGTGGTTTGGAAACGAACCAGCTGCATAACATCCAGCTGGCTCGAGGTACGGGCTGGGGGAGGCTGGGAAGGCTCACGGGACAGGGGGCCAATGGAAAGATCCGGAGAGCCTGGAGTGAGGGGCGGGCGGGGCGCACTGTCTCGCAGGACCTGCTCGAGGAAAAACTGAGCCGCGGGAGGCAGGGCTGCCTCCACCTCCTGGAGTACGCGCAGGGGGGTTGTAAGGGTGGAGAGCCCCATGCGCCGACCGAGTGCCTGGGGATCCACTCAACCCCACAGGTCATAGTCCAGGAGGTCTCCGATCTTGGTGACTCCTGCCAGGACCAACCTCCGGCATACCAAGGAGGACTCCGCCACCTGCACACAAAGGTGGGGATTGTGTAGCAGGGGCTCTGTGAGGAGATCTACCCCCTCGGTGACCGCAAAGGACCTGGTTGCTGAAACCAGCCTCCAGGTCCGGAGGAGGTCCTGGTAGAAGACCGGCAGCTTGGAGAGCTATCGCAGAAGACCTCTCGGATGGAGATAAAGGAGCTGCCGGTCGTATCGGAGCCCTCGCAGGCGGCAGAGGAAGGCGTGCGCCAGTACGCTCCACGCCGAGCCACCTGCACCATAAAAGAGTCTCTGCTGGGCCTGGAGGCGGAAGACGTGGACCTGCGCACGCATACGCGTCAGGCCTTGTCCTCCCGCCTCCAGGGGAAGATGGAGAACCCCCGCAGAGACCCAGTGCAGTCCCGGCCAAAGAAACTCCAGAACCAACCTCTGGAGATTGTCCAGGAACACCGGGGGTGGGCACAGGCCAGTGCCAGAGCACGGACAGGACCAGTTGGTTGAGCACCAGTGTTCTCCCCCGAAGGGAGAGGCACCGGAGCAGTCCTGTGCAGCCCCGCAACCGCCCAGTCACCTTGTCCTCTAAACCGTGCCAGTTTTCCGGCGGAGATGGATGTGTGGCAGTTCTGGCGGGACCCAACTGAGAGTGCCAATTCAGGACAAATTGCTTCAAGCTGGGCAGTTACAGCCCAAGGCTGGGGTTTTTCCACCTCTAAGGCAAACCAAACCAGCCAAACCGAGAAGACTTTGGTTTTACCCCACTGGCTAACCACAAGTCACACAAGCAATTCCCTTAGATACTCCAGTTTCCCAGTATCACCACCAGTGCCACTCATTATGGGGACGAATGGTTATGAAAACCAATATCCCAGAAAAAGAAAAAAGGTTCCCCCGATCCCAGACGACCAAGCCCCAGACCCCGGTCAATATACAAATCAGATCTTACCCACCAATCACGCTGTTGCCAATCCTTTAGAATCTAAAATCGAAAGGTTTATTCATAAGAGGAAAAAGATCTAGATGAGAGCTAGAATTGGTTAAATGGAATCAATTACATACAGTAACGTCAAGGTTCTCGGTTCAGGCTTGTAGCAGTGATTAAATAAACTGCAGGTTCAAATTAAGTCTCTGGAATACATCCACAGTTGGGACAGGTCATCAGTCCTTCCAGTTGTAGCAAAGTCCCTCCAGAGGTAAGAAGCAGGATTGAAGACAAGATGGAGGAGCTGCAGCAGCTTTTTATAGTCTCTTGCCATGTGGACTCTGCTTTCTTTGTCCTAAAGACAAGTTGTCCATCACATGGCATGGAGAAACCTCAGAGTTCTGTCCATAGGCATGTCCCTGCTGCATACCTTGCTGAGTCACAAGGTGTTTCTGCCTTCTCTCAATGGGTCAGTTGTGTGGCTGATGGTCCTCAAAGGGCCATCAAGCAGGCTAGGCAGAGTTGACACCCACTTGTCTGGGGTTTCACCCAGAAGCATAGCACAAGTTTGAAATACAGACAGTATAGAGCCAATATTCGTAAAAGCGACAAAGCGTCCTGTGGCACCTTATAGACTACCAGAGGTATTGAAGCATAAGCTTTCGTGGGTCAATACCCACTTCTTCGGATGCATCCGAAGAAGTGGGTATTGACCCACGAAAGCTTATGCTTCAATACCTCTGGTAGTCTATAAGGTGCCACAGGACCCTTTGTCGCCTCTACAGATCCAGACTAACACGGCTACCCCTCTAATATTCATAACTTCAACTACAAAAGGATACACACATACAGATCGCATAATAATAACCAGCAAACCATAACCTGGTCTTAGACATCATATTTGACTCCCTTTATACAAGAATTTGGTGCCACTACAGGAACTTGGTTGCAACAATGTTCTATACGGTCCCAGTTCAAGTCAATAAAGTCACAGCGTGGCAGCGGACCCGCACTCCACTAGATGGCTTGAAGTGTGGGTGAGAGGGGGCTCGCCCGCCACCCGGCCCCGACCACCAGGCCAGAGCTCTTGACCCAGTTGACCTGGGCGGAGGAGGCTGCTGAATAAACAGCTTGACAAGCCTCCACCCGCACCAGGTCGTCGGGGTCCTGGACCACGAGGAGCACGTCGGCGGCATACGCTGCCAGGACCAGCCGCACCTCCGGCTCACACAGCACCAACCCCATCAACCTCTTGCGAAGGAGACGAAGGAAGGGCTTGATGGCCAGAGTGTACAGCTGACCCGACAGTGGGCAGCCTTGACGCACCTCTCGCCCGAAGCTGACAGGTGGGTCAGTGTCCAGTTGAGCCTGACCAGACACTCCGCGGAGGCAATCCCACAAACCTGGTCCGAAAGCCGACTGCTAGCAGAGTGCCCAGGAGGTACCCGTGGTCCACCCTGTCGAATGCATTCTTGTGATCCAGGGACAGGAGGGCGAACGACAGACCATCTCTACACCCAAGCTCCAAGAGATCCTGGACCCGATAAAGATTGTCGAAGATGGTACGACCCGGGACAGCGTAGGTCTGGTCTGCATGAACCACGTCCACCAGCACGGACCCCAGCCACAGCGAGATGGCCTTCGCCACGACCTTATAGTCCATGTTGAGGAGTGAGACGGGATGCCAGTTCCGGAGATCGTGGAGGTCCCCCTTCTTCGGCAATAAGGTGAGCATGGCTCGCCTGCACGAGAGAGGGAGAACCCCGCTCTCCAAAGACTCGGCCCTGACGGTGGTAAGGTCCGGGCCGAGGACGTCCTAGAACATGCGATAGAACTCCACAGTCAGCCCGTCCATGCCTGGAGATTTATTGGTGGGCATGCGGTGGAGGGCTTCTGAGAACTCGGCCAGAGTGAGAGGCAGCTCCAGCCAGTCCCGGTCGCCCGTGCAGACCGTCGGGAGTCCGTCCCAAAGCAATCCGCAGGCATCGGCGTCAGTTGGATCTGGGGAGAAAAGGCCAGCGTAGAAGGCCCTGGCCTCTCGCGCATCTCCACCGGATCCGTGAGGTGGGCGCCGTCCTCCGCCAAGAGGCAGAGGACGTGCTTTTTCGCCCCCCTCTTCTTCTCCAGGGCATAGAAGAAGCGGAAGCTGCGATCCATCTCCCGCAGGAGACGGATGCAGGATCGTACAAAAGCACCCCAGGCCCGAAGATCGTCGAGGGCCTGGAGCTCCTCCTGCTTCTCCCGGTACACTACAGAGGGGTGGATCCTATGATTCTATGATCCTCGGGGCTGGGGGCCAGACGCCTCTCCAGCTCCAAGACCTCCTGCTTCAGCTTCTCTATCACCAGATCCTTCCGCCAGCTGGCACCCCGGGTGTGGCTATGGCAGAAGAGCCGGGCGCGCACCTTCCCCACATCCCACCACCGCCGCAGCGAGGGAAAGGCGCGTCTCTGTTCCCGACAGGCCAGCGAAAACTCCAGGAAGGACGCCACAAATCCCACATCCTCCAGCAGGCTGTTATTAAAGTGCCAATAGGCCAGCCCCGGCTGCACCGAAGAAAGAGAGGCCGTCACGGCCACCAAGTGGTAGTCCGAGAATGGGGCCGGCCGAATGCTAGAGGAGTGGGCCTGCGAAAGATGACATTGAGAAAAAAAAATGTGATCCAACCGGGAGTGGCTCGACCATTGTTCCTCCACCCGGACAAAAGTAAATGTAGAATCATCCTAGAATATCAGGGTTGGAAGGGATCTTAGGAGGTCATCTAGTCCAACCCCCTGCTCAAAGCAGGACCAATCCCCAATTTTTGCCCCAGATCCCTAAATGGTCCCCTCAAGGATTGAACTCACAACTGTGGGTTTAGCGGGCCAATGCTCAAACCACTGAGCTATCCCTCCCCCCTATCAGCTGGGTGGTGGTCGCGCCAGACGTCCACCTGGAAGTGATGAGCTACGATCTCCCTGAGGACGTCTGTGGTGGCCGGGCTTGGCTCAATCCATGTGCGGTCCTGCTCCTCGAGGGTAGTGTTAAAGTCCCCACCCAGGACCAGGCACTCGCGAGGATCCAAGGTGCCGAGGAGGGCGGACGCCTGCTGATAGAAAAGCAGCTGCTCTGGGCCTGATGTCGGGGCATAGACGTTGACGAAGTTGACCACCAGCCCCTCCATGCGGACCTGGGGGTGCAGCAGGAGGCCAGGCACATCCTCGGCAACCCCCCGTACCTTGGGCCATAGGTCAGGGAAGAACAGGGTCGCCACTCCAGCCGTACGACTGTGAGATGGCTGAAGTAGACCCTGTCCCCCCCACTCCAGCCGCCAGCTGTCTTCGGTGGCCGGATCCGTATGGGTCTTCTGCAGGAAAACCACAGAGTACCCCCCCCCACACTCCCGCCCGGAAGGAAGGAGAGCACCTGGCTTCTGCGGAGACCCATCCTACAGCCCTGGGTGTTCAATATTGCAAAGATGATGGGTGCCACGAGGAGGACCGGGGGGGGGATCCTCACCGGCAGGGACGCTCATGGCCCCTGTCGGGCCGCACAGCAATCCGTGACCTACCCCGTAGGTAAGTAACGAGTCACGGAAGAGGCGGACCCACTGGTAGGCTGTGGCGGCCTGCTTCCCAGTCCTTTTGCCCTCCCCCATGAGGGCCCTCGCGGCCCGGAGGAGTTGATAGAAATCCCCCCATCGCTGGAGAGCGAGCGGCACCTTGTTACGGGAGCCACGGACGTCTTCAAGGAACTCCTGCAGCTCTTCTCGCAGTGTATGGGGGGCCGGGGTCACTGGCCCCCGGCTGTCCTCCGGAAGGGCCCCTGACACAACCCCGTGGCCCACCGAGACGGGCAGGCAAGGGGCGGACCCCCGACGTGGCACCCGACGGGCCGGCACCACGTGGCCCGCCTCAAACCCCGGCTCAGTAGGGGGCAGCGAAGGGAGGGTAGCAGCCCCGAGTGGGTCGGGACAGGGAAATAAAAAGGCTGCTCCCTGGGTGGCATCCTCTGGGAAAGGGAAGGAATCGGACCCAGGGGCGGCAATAGCATCACGGGAGGTGGAGGGATAAGGACGGGGTTGGCATCAGGGGCAGGGCAGGGATCAGGAGTAGAGTCAGGAAGCGGGACAGAGGCAGGATCCTGAGCCCCAGGAGCTGGGCCGCTGGGAGGTGGCCCCTCTCGGTTCGGCTCAGGGATCTGGGGGGGGGACCCTCAATGATGCCGGGCTCAGACTCTGTGGTTGGTGTGGCAGCCACGGCATCGGGAGGTGGACAGTCTTCAGTGGGAACCCGCCGGGGAAGGAAGTCAGTTGCCCAGACCTACGAGGGGCACCCCATGGGACTCGGGTCCCGGCCGCATGGCACCGGCCATCGCCTCAGTAGGCTCAACAGCCATCATCGGGGTGTCACCTGCGGCCGGGCAGATGGAAGAGCCCAGGGGAACCTCAGAGGCGGGAGCAGAAGCAGCGGTTAGGGGGAGGGAGCATGGAGAAAGGGAGGGCGGGGTGAGGTTGCCCAAATCGAGGCCCGCTGGCAGAGGGTCGTCCTCCCACTGGGTGACCGGGATCAGACCCAGGGCCTCCATCTCCTTATAAATAAATCCACCACCCCGGGGTTCTCCCCGCTGGTACCCGATGTGACGCTCGCTTCAGGGCTCGCAGGAGCTTTAGATATAAAGGGGGCAGGAAGGACTCCATCGGAGGCCTCTGAGGGAAGGGACTCCAGTGGAGGGACAGTACTGCCCTCCGGTGCTGCCACGTCTTCCCCAGCCGGTACCGGTGGACAATTTCCACTCAGGGGCCAGGCGTAAGGCCTGGCATCGGTGTCCCCCTTCCTGGTCTTCCGGGGGGCTTCCACATCGGTGGGAAGGAGCGGAGCTCAAACCTTCTGCTTGCCCCGCTTCCCCTGTACTAGGGACCAGCCCTGCATGGCATCATCTGGGGGCTGGCTAACGAGGGTCAGGTCAAGGGCGTTGGCTCAGGGACTTGGGGAGGTAGCGGTGGGGCGACACGAGGGAGGGAAGATTCCCCCTGGGGCGGGGCATCTTCCATGCCCGGCGATACCCCCGCCGCACCCTCCTCCACAGGCCCCACCAGGCTGCACGCAGCGGAGGCGGGGCCCTCCCGCTCGTCTTGGTGCGCTGGGAGAGGTGCTGCCAAGGCCCGAGCGGGAGCAGGGGTGGGTCGGGGAGGAGGAGGAGCAGCTCCGTGCGCAGGGCAGCCAGGGGCGCCAGCGACGAATGGGCCGGTGCCCTGCCGGGGTTCGGGGGTCCCGGACGCTCCTCTTTGCCGGGCCAAGGGGCAGTCCCTGCAGATGCGTCCGATCACCCGGCAGAGGTAGCACCGGGCCTCCCCCATGGAGGAATGCACCCGGTAGCGGGCTCCCTGGTAGGGGACCAGGAAGGTCCCCTCGAGCGCCTCTCCGTCACACACTGCCGGTGGCAATTTCAGCTGCACCTGCCGGCAGAACGAGAGGACGTGACGGAGGGCGGGGTCTTTGCAACCCAGTGGGAGAGGGCTGACTATGGAGATGGGTTTCCCCAGTTTAGAGAGGGCGGATAACAGGGTGGCGCTGGGAACGAAGGGAGGGACCGAGTTCAGAACTATGCGGACACGCAGGTCCTCTAATAGCTCCATGGGAAAGGGGAAGGAGGTCAACCACTCCTCCCAACTAGGCTGCAGGCAGGGGAGGAGGGCACCAGAAGGGGAGGAGAGGTCGACCTGCTCCCCCTTTCCCCTGGAGCCGCTAGAGGACCTGGGCGTCCGCATAGTCCTGACCTCTGGCAAACGGGCGTGGCAGCCAGGTGAGCAGCTGAGTCCTGGAGCCAGAAGCCGAGGCAGATGGTGAGCAGGCAGAGAGGGGGGCGGGCAGCGGTGGTGGGAGGAGGGGGACACACAGATGGATCAGGGGGCAGGCTCCACACCACACCCCCTGTGTCCCCACAAACACAGTCAAGACCCCCCCACCACGAGAGCACAGTTTGAAAGTCAGTCCGTTTTGGAGGCCCCATCCATGGTGGTCTGCAGAGTCCCTGCACGCTCCCCAGCAGCAGATGGTCCCCTCCTTCCTCCTCCTCGAGGCTCCAGCAGCTCCAGCAGGCCGTCTGGTGGCCAGGCAGGAAGGACCCCACGCAGGTGGTAGTGGTGGTGGTGGAGTCCACAGCAGCAGCACAGCTGGGGCAGGAGTCCCTCACTCCCCTCCTCTGGGGAGCGGTCCAGCAGGCCCCCCAGGGGCTGCAGCAGATACAGAGAGTTGGGCGGGGGGGAGGGGAGGAGGGCGGTACAGCAGCCAGCTAGCAAGTAGGTAGCAGAGAAGGGGAGAGGGCCTGGCCTAGCCAGGGGAGTAGCTGGAGGAGCAGCAGGAACAGCAGCTTCCCAACTCTCTCCAGGCCAGAGGACAAGAGAACAGGAGTCAAGGGCAGAGCTCCTGGCCACTGGATTAGCAGGTTTCTGTTCCCTGACTGACCAGAGCAGGGGCTGTTCCAAGCTAATGAGAACACCTGGCTCCAATTAACCTGCAAAGAGTCAAGTGAGGCCATTAAGGTGATGTGAACACCTGTCTCTAATCAAGGCTCTTCTGACACTATAAAAGGGCTCACTGAGATCAAGCCACAGAGAGCCAGGGTGCCAGAGAAGAGGAAGTGTTGGGTAATGAAGATACCTGCACACCATTGGTAAGTGTAGGGTGAAGAAGGGAGAAATGGGAGAGCTGTGGGGAAGTGGCCCCTCTGCAGCATGGGACACGGGTCACTTACTGGAGGATTCTCTGCATCTTGAAGTCTTTAAACCATGATTTGAGGACTTCAGTAGCTGAGACATAGGTGAGAGGATTATTCCAGGAGTGGGTGGGTGAGATTCTGTGGCCTGTGTTGTGCAGGAGGTCAGACTAGATGATCATAATGGTCCCTTCTGACCTTAAAGTCTATGAGTCTATAACGCCAGAGGGGAATGTCCCAGTAGCACAGCGAGCAGGGTGTATGTGTGACTTTTTACTCCAAGTGGGCTTCACATTTTAAGTGCTGAAATTTGTGGTTTTAAGTGAGTCTTAAGTGCAGTGGCTAAGAACAGTCAGGAGGAGGTCACAGTTTTGTTATTTTTGGTTTGCTTATTTCAGTAAAGGGACGCAAGAGCAGGAAAGCAGGATAATGAGTGAAAGCAGTGAAGGGATTGCGGAGCTGGAGCTTTTTAGGCTTCAGTCTGCAGAAAAGGAGAGAGCACCAGAGATTATTGTAACTGAAGGAACTGGAGAGAAAGGAAAAGGAGAGAGAAGGACGAGAGAGAGCGAAAACAGCAACTGGACCTGCTAGAGAAGCAGAACCAGAACCCCCTGACCCCAATGATGCCCATCACTCCAAAAATCACAAATGAGAACACTTATGTCCTGCATAGAGTGAAGCTGATGATATTGCTGAATATCTGACTACCTTCGAAAGCCTGTGTGTAATACATGAAATCCCTGAGGATAAGAGTTCCTGCCCTGATTGCAAAATTAATTGGGAAAGCTGGAAATGTATTCAATGGAATGCCTATTGAAGGTCTGTTCCCTCCCCTCTCTAGGGTCAGCACTGCCTGCCCCTGAGAAGAAGGCACCAGGTAAGAACGGATCAGGGTGTGGTGCTGTATTAGGAGAGGGGAGGGCTGTAGCGAGGTGGGGATCAGGAATGGGGGTAGAAGGCTGTATTGGGGTGAAAAATCTGGTGCATGTTTTGGGGCAGGGGAGTTCCTACCCTTTGTTTCCTATCTTTTAACCAGTTACCAATCCAGGAGAGCATCTTCCCTCTTATCACGTGGCAGCTTACTTTGCATAAGAGCATTTGGTAAGGGACCTTCTCAAAGGCTTTCTGAAAATCTAAGTACACTATATCCATTGGATCCCCTTGGTCCACAGGCTTTCTGACCCCCTCAAAGAATTCTAGTAGATTGGTGAGGCATGCTTTCCTTTTACTAAAACCATATTGACTCTTCCTCAACAAATTATGTTCGTCTAAATGTCTGACAATATCATTCTTTATTATTGTTTCAACCAGTTTGCCTGGTACTGAATTCAGTCTTACAGGCCTGTAATTGCCGGGATCTGCTCTGCAGCCCTTTTTAAATATTGGCTATCCTCTGCTGGACTCTTTCTAATTTTTCCACATCCTTCTTGTAGAGTGGGGCCCCAAACTGGACACAGTACTTCAGATGAGGCCTCAGAAATGTCAAATAGAGGGGAATAATCACGTCCCTCAATGTGTTGGCAATGCCCCTACTGACACAGATGCAGCAGGCTCTGGGGTGGGACAGCCAAGTAACAGCCTCACCCCACTTCCTGGAACATGGTGCCCCCTGATGAGCCCCTGCCCCGCTCCCTGCACCACAGAGCCCCTACTGAGCCCCTTGCCCTGCTCCCTGGATCACAATGTCCTCTAGTATCGTACAGGGGCCAGCACTGACGCTAGGAGGTCTGTCTCTGTTCCAGGCCTGCCATGGCGTGTGAATACTTCTCCCACAAGGGGGTGCTCTTCCCATCCCTGTGTTACTCCCCTGAGGCGCTGAGCTACGTGGAGAATGAATTCCAGGTGCGGGACGACGACGTCTTCAACATCACTTACCCCAAGTCAGGTAAGGGAGAGCGGGGGTTGGGGTGGTTCCTGACACATACACACACACACACACACACACACACACATACACACACACATACACACACACATACACACACACATACACACACACACAAGATGGAAAAACACCAAACCCAGTAGCTGGAAACTGCAACATCACATGACCTGATTTCTTAGCAGCCAGACCCCGGACGCACAGATCCCAAGCCCAGAGCGAGACAAAACAGGCTGCTCTCTGGGGCCCAGTCGCCCACTGGCACTAGGCTGGCTCCCTGCAGATGCACTCTGATCAGACTTTCTCCAAAGCTGCCGGCAGGGCCGGGAGACCCCTGACACAGCAAAACCTGAGCTTCTGATTTTAGCATCATCAATGCACCTCAGTGAATGTGGGCCTGGGGCTGGGAGTCAGGACTCCTGGGTTCTCTCCCTGGCTCTGGGAGCGGAGGGTGACCTAGCAGGTTGAGGGGTTGTTTCAGGCCTATTAACCCTTTCATCCCCAGGCACTAACTGGATGCTGGAGATTCTGAGTCTGATCCGTTGTGACGGGGACCCCGGCTCGGTGCGCAGCGTGCTGAATTGGGTGCGGGCGCCCTGGGTAGAGAATCACGTGGGGCTGGATATTGCCCTGAAATACCCCCCACCCCGGCTGCTCTGCTCCCACCTCCCCGTCCAGCTCTTCCCCAAGTCCCTGCAGCGCTCCAAGGCCAAGGTGGGAGAGGAGGGGCTGCGGGTCGGGACTGAGGGGCACTGTCAGGGTTCCCTCCCCACTCTGAACTCTGGGGTACAGATGTGGGGACCCACATGAAACACCCCCGAAGTTATTTCTACCAGCTTCACTTAAAAACTCCCCCAAGGCACAAATTCCTTGTCCATGGATGGTATTGCTGCCACCACCAACTGATTTAAACAAACATTCAGGGAGGGGCCACTTGGAGCCCTATTCTCCCCCCCCCCCCCCCCCAAAATATCCCCCCAACCCCCTTTCCTGGGGAGGCTTGAGAATAATATACCAACCAATTGGTTACAAAGTGAGCACTGACCAAACCTCTGGACTTTAGGACACTGCAAATCAATTAGGTTCTTTAAAAGAATTTTATTTAAAAAAAGTAAAAGAATCAGACTGGTAAAATCAGGATGGAAGGTAACTTTAGAGGGTAATAAAAAGATTTAAAACACCGAGGATTCCCCTCTAGGCTTAACTTCAAAGTTAGACAAACCAGGAATAAACCTCCCAATAGCACAGGGAAAATTCACAAGCTAAAAACAAGATAATTTAACGCCTTTCCTGGCTTTAGTTTGAAATTTTTGTAATCCTAGATGCTTATTCCAGGCAGGGTTTTAGGAGATGGTTTTTCCTACCCTGGTCCCTCTTTGTCTCCGAGAGAACACAAAGAGAGACACAAACAGAACCTCCCCCCACAGATTGGAAAGTATTTTCTTTCCTTATTGGTCCTTTTGGTCAGGTGCCAACCAGGTTATTTGAGCTTCTTAACCCCTCACAGGTGAATGATTCTGTACCTCTGGCCAGGAGGGATTTTATATTCCTGCCTGTGTAAAGGTTGTTCCCCTTCCCTTGATATTTATGACTGGCACCGACAGAGCTGGGCATAGGGGGCGGGGTGAATCCAGGGCTGCTGGAGGTTGAGTTACACCAATGTGGGCGTGCGGCTGGTCCCCTTGGGCAAAGAGCCGCCAGCCAGGGGTAGGGCAGGAGCGGCTCTAACCATTTCGCAGCCCCAAGCAGTCACCGCGGCCCCACCCCCGACGCACACAGATGTTGCGGGGCCCCCGACACAGGCAGTCCAAGTCCCGCGGCTGCAAGGGAAGAGCGGCGGACCTGCCGCCGAATTGCCACCACAGGACTCGAACTGCCGCCCCATTCTTGATGCCACCCCAAGCACCAGCTTGGAAAGCTGGTGCCTGGAGCCGGCCCTGGGCCTGGTGTTGGTGGCTCATTGCCAGATTCCCTTGGGATCCCTGTCCCCTGATCGTTAGCACAATCCTCCGGCAATGACACCCCAACCGCTGCCCCAGCCTGGTCTGATCCCTCCCCACCCCCCAGATCATCTACACCCTGCGCTGCCCCAAGGATGTCCTGGTCTCGCTCTACCACTTCTCCAAGCTGCTACGCCTCTTCAAGACCCCGGGATCCCTGGACTCCTTCCTCGAGGACTTCCTGAGCGGGAACGGTGAGCAGCACCCCGGGGCCGTCGGGGGCCCTGCTGCTGTTAGGGAAACGCAGGCAGCCTCCTCCCGCCCGATGCCTGGGCTCCCAGCCACTCACTGCTGTGATCCAGTTTGTGCATCGCCAGCCAGCTCGGAGCTGCCCTTTGCCCAGGGCCCAGCACAGCCTTAGGCTGCTGGGCGGTCGTGCGGCGCCGCATGGTGGAGGGAAGTTAGGTGGAGGTAGTGCTGGGTTTGTGCCAGGGCCCTGGCACCTCCGGGCCTGGCAGGTCAGAGCCCCATCACCTCCGGCCTTGCTGCACCAGTTATGAATGTAACAGAGTCCCAGCTCCACATAATTACACACTGGGTGGAGGGGCCTGGGCGGTGCCGGCTCTGGGGTCACCGTGCTGCTCTCCCCTGCACAGTGGCCTATGGCTCGTGGTTTGAACACGTCACCGGCTGGATGGGGCTGAAGGGCAACGAGAACTTCTTCTCCATCACCTACGAGGAGCTGCAGCAGGTAGGGAAACCCCACCCCTGGGGACACTCCCACATGTAACCCCACCACTGAGCCAGGCCCACAATAATCCCACCCCCGGCTCCCAGCCAGGTGGTGTTCTGGGATGTTGCCAGCCCCATCTCCCCAGGCCTCCTTGTCCATGTCCCGGGTGTTGGCTCCTCCTGGCCTTTGCATTTGTCTGCCTTAGAATCATAGAGTATCAGGGTTGAAAGGGAGCTCAGGACGTTGTCTAGTCCAACCCCCTGCTCAGAGCAGGACCAACACCAAGTAAATCATCCCAGCCAGGGCTTGGTCAAGCCTGACCTTAAAAACCTCTAAGGCATGAGATTCACCACCTCCCTAGGGAACCCATTCCAGTGCTTCACCACCCTCCTAGTGAAAAAGTTTTTCCTAATATCCAACCTGGCTCATGCCCAAGGCCCTCTGCCCTGGAAGGGGTCTCTTCCTCAGTGCCCAGTGGGGAGCAGAACCCTGTGGGGTGGGGGGCAAACTGAGGCACATGTGGGCCATAAAATTGTCACCATAGCCTCACCCTCTTCATGGCAGTGAGTGTCTCCCCCAGGATCCGCGGGGCAGCGTGCGGAGAATCTGCCACTTCGTGGGGAAGGAGCTGAGTGAGGAGCAAGTGGCCGCGGTGGTGGAGAACGCCTCCTTCCAGAGCATGAGGGGGAACAAAATGGCCAACTACTCGCAAATGAGGGACGAGTACATGGACCACGAGAAGGGGGAGTTCTTGAGGAAAGGTGAATCTAGGGTGGGGGCTGTGGGTGCACCGGCAGAGCGGCGTGAGGCAGGGCCGGGAGAGCAGATCTGGAGTGAGGGGCACTGGCAGAGCTTAGGGGGCAGAGCTGGGGAGCAGGGGCTGTGGGGTGGGAGTGAGGGTCACCCTAGCCCATGTCCCCTGTGGTTTCCAGGGATCTGCGGCGACTGGAGGAACCATCTCTCGGAGGCGCAGAGCCAACGATTCGACACCGTTTACCGGGAGCAGATGCAGGGTCTGGACATGACCTTCCCCTGGGACTGACAGCCCCGTGCCCACCGCATCTGCACCCGTAATACACCGGCTCTGTGACACCCACGTGCTGCTGGGCTTATTTTGCCCTGAGACTCATAGTCTCCTAGACTTTAAGGTCAGAAGGGACCATTATGATCATCTAGTCTGACCTCCTGCACAATCCAGGCCACAGAATCTCACCCACCCACTCCTGCAATAATCCTCTCACCTATGTCTGAGCTATTGAAGTCCTCAAATGATGGTTTAAGACTTCAAGGTGCAGAGAATTCTCCAGCAAGTGACCCATGCCGCACACTGCATTGGAAGGCGAAAAACCCCCAGGGCCTCTGCCCTGGAGGAAAATTCCTTCCCGACCCCAAATATGGTAGTCAGCTAAACCTGAGAATATGGGCAAGACGCACCAGCCAGACACCCAGGAAAGAATTCTCTGTAGTAACTCAGATCCCACCCCATCTAACATCCCATCACAGGCCATTTGGCATTTTTAACGCTAATACTCAAAAATCAATTGCCGAAATTAGGCTATCCCATAATACCACCCCCTCCATAAATTTATCAATTTTAATCTTGTAGCCAGGTATGTCTTTTGTGCCCCCTGCTCCCCTGGGAAGGCAGTTCCAGAACTTCACTCCTCTGATGGTTAGAAACTTTTGTCTAATTTCAAGTCTAAACTTCCTGATGGCCAGTTTATATCCATTTGTACTTGTCGACGTTGGTACTGAGCTTAAATAATTCCTCTCCCTCCCTGGTATTTATCCCTCTGATTATATTTATAGAGAGCAATCATATCTCCCCTCAGCCTTCTTTTGGTTAGGTTTAACAAGCCAAGCTCCTTGAGTCTCCTTTCATAAAACAGGTTTTCCATTCCTCAGATCATCCTAGTGGCCCTTCTCTGTACCTATTCCAGTCTGAATTCATCCTTCTTAAACATGGGAGACCAGAACTGCACACAATATTCCAAATGAGGTCTCACCAGTGCCTTGTATAACGGTACTAACACCTCCTTATCTCTACTGGAAATACCTCGCCTGATACATCCCAAGACCACATTAGCTGTTTTCACGGCCATATCACGTTGGCGGCTCATAGTTATCCTGTGATCAACCAATACTCCGAGGTCCTTCTCCTCCTCTGTTACTTCCAATTGATGCATCCCCAGCTTATAACTAAAATTCTTGTTATTCATCTCTAAATGCATCTCTAACCTTGCACTTCTCACTATTAAATTTCATCCCATTACTATTACTCCAGTTTACAAGGTCATCCAGATCTTCCTGTATGATATCCCGGTCCTTCTCTGTATTGGTGATACCTCCTAGCTTTGTGTCATCCGCAAACTTTATTAGCACACTCCCACTTTTTGTGCCAAGGTCAGTAATAAAAAGATTGGTCCCAAAACTGATCCCTGAGGAACTCCACTAGTAACCTCCCTCCAGCCTGACAGTTCACCTTTCAGTATGACCCGCTGTTGTCTCCCCTTTAACCAGTTCCTTATCCACCTTTCACTTTTCATATTAATCCCCATCTTTTCCAATTTAACTAATAATTCCCCATGTGCCACGGTATCAAATGCCTTACTGAAATCTTGGTAAATTAGATCCACTGTGTTTCCTTTGTCTAAAAAATCTGTTACTAATTCCAGGCCTCCTCTGCCTTTAGATCCACAAGTTCTTCAGTCCAATCCACTTCCCTAACTAATTTCCTTAATTTTTTTAAAGTTAGCCCTTTTGAAATCAAAAATCCTAGTCACAGATTTATTTTTGTTTATCCTTGCATTCAGTTTGAACTGAATTAGCTCATGATCGCTCAAACCACTACAATGATTTCTTCTATGAGGTCGTCACTACTCACCGAAACCAAAACGGCATCCCCTCTTGTTGGTTCAGCACTACTTGGTGAAGGAATCCATCAGCTATTGCATCTAAGAAAATGTGAACCCTATTATTATTATTATTATTAGCACTTATCTTCCAGTCTATATCTGGAAAGTTAGTCTCCCATGATCACACAATTCCCATTAGTGTTTACTTCGTTAAAAACATTAGAGAGGTCTCTATCCATATCCAAATCAGATCCCCGTGGTCTATAGCACACCCCAAGCACTATCTCAGGGGAGGCTCTAGTAACTTTCTTCTCCAATGTGATTTTTGCCCAGACAGACTCTGTCTAGGGTGACCAGACAGCAAATGTGAAAAATCAGGACAGGGGATGGCCGGGGGGGCGTAACTGGAGCCTAAAGAAGAAAGACCCCAAAAATCAGGACTGTCCCTATAAAATTGGGACATCTGATCACCCTAACTTTGTCTTATCTATTCCAGCACTTCTTATTTCTTTACAGTCTACCTCATCATTGATATTCAATAATACTCCACGCCCTTTACCTTTATTTCTGTCTTTCCTAAACAGCACATACCCTTCAATACCTGTATTCCAGTCAGGACTACTATTCCACCATGTTTCTGTTATCCCTGGAATATTTGGTTTCACTTCCTGCACCAGTTCCTCTAGTTCCTCCTTTTTCTTACCTAGGCTCCTCGCATTGGTGTACGAACACCTTAATTTTTGCTGTTTGGCCTCGCTCACATTCTTTACCCAATTAGACATGGACATTGTACCGTCAGTATCACCTATTAGACTGGTATCCACACTGCCCTTCCTCCTTGTGTCCATTCTCCTACCCACGGCTGTATCCTTTCTTATTTTGTTTTCTTCCCTCTCAATGTTAAAATCCGGCATGGAGATTACCGGGACATCTCCCAACCATCTCCCCAAAATCCCTAGTTTAAAGCTCTCTTAATCACTTGTGCCAGCCTCCATCATAGAAGTCTATTTCCCTCCCTACTCAGGTGAAGTCCATCCCGCGAGAACAGTCCTCTGTCCATGAATGCCTCCCAGTGGCCATACATCCCAAAACCCTCCTTATGGTACCACTGCCTGAGCCATCCATTGAGCATCTTAATCTTGTCACACCTTTGTTGCCCTTTTCTAGGAGCGGGCAGAATCCCACTGAAGATCACCTGAGCCTCGATTTCCTTAAGCGTCTTCCCCAGCCTGGCGTCGTCTCCCTTGATACATTCCAGTGAGAATCTAGCTGTGACGGAGTAGGGAGCGAGATGGATTTGACCTGGGAGCCTTGCAGGGGAGGTTCCCTGGGACCTGCTGCATTGGGAATGGGAGACTTTACCTGAGGCAGTAACATGAGCCAGGACAGGGTTTGGGAGGTGACACCTTTGCCTGGGAGAATGGACACAGGTTAGAGGAGGGGCCCCGGGGGAGGGGATGAGAGCCTGCTGGAGGGTTTGTCTCATTGGTTTCAGTTTGAAGCTGGGTGGTGAAATGCAGGAAGGCCCCCAGGCTGGGGTCTAAGCTCCCTGGCCCCCAGAAGGGCCCGACTGAGGGCTCCTGTTTATATTGACAAGCTCTGTTTGGACTGTGTTCCTGGCATCCCTAATAAACCTTCTGTTCTACTGGCTGGCTGAGCGTCTCAGTGAATCCTAGGAAGAGGGGTGCAGGCGCTGACTCCCCCACACTCCGTGACACTAGCTGTATCAGTTGTTCCCACATGAAGGACAATCAGTGGATTCTTTCCCACTCCTGTTAAGATCCTCTTCAGCCTCAGGTCCACATCCCGTATCTTAGCATCCGGCAGGCAGCACACCCTTCTGTTCTCTGGATCAGCTCTGGTTACAGGCCTGTCTATTCTTCTCAGTAAGGAGTCCCCAATCACGAAGACCTGCCGTTTCCTAGTGATGGTGCGATTCTCCAGTCGATCCCCTGTTCCCTCTAGCGGCATGCCCTCTCTATTCCTTTTCTCCCTTGTAATCCTTTTCAACCCATCCTGTATCCTCCTGGGGCTCATATTTGGTGGTGTCATCTGTCAAGGTTCCCTCCCCACTGTGAACTCTAGGGTACAGACGTGGGGACCCGCATTAAAGACTTATTTTAGAAGCTTAGGTTAAAAACTTCCCAATGCACAAATGTTCCTCTGTGGATTGGATTTGGTAATCGCTGCCACCAACAAGTGATTTAACAAAGAATCCAGGAAGGGACCACTTGGAGTCCTATTCCCCCAAAATATTCCCCCAAGCATTACACTCCTTTTCCTGGGGAGGCTTGAGAATAAACAAGGTGATCAGAGACCAGCCTTGGGTTTTTAGGGTTCTAAAAACCCAATCAGATTCTTAAACAGAACTTTATTAGAAGAACAAAAGAAAAAGATAAAAGAACAACTCTGTAAGATTAGAATGGACGCTAATCTCACGGGGGTCAGATTCAAAACAGAGAGAATTCCTCTAAGCAAAACCTTAAGTTACAGAAAGATGCAACAAAACAGGAATACACATTCCCTCCAGCACAGCGAATTTCACAAGCCAAAACCAAAAGAAAATCTGACGCCTTTCTAGCTAAATTACTTACTAACTCTATAGGCGTTGGATTTCTCACTTCCTTGATCTGTCTCCGGTAGAGACATCACACAGAAAGAAAAAAGCCTTTTCCCCCCCCTCAGACTTGAAAGTATCTTGTCCCCTTATTGGTTCTTGGTCAGGTGCCACCAGGTTACTGGACTTTCTTAACCCCTTACAGGTAAGAGGATTTTATAGTACTCTATCAGAGCCTCTTACCCCCTTCCCTTTATACTGATTACATCATCTCCATTGACTCTTCCCCTTTTCCTATAGGACTAGCCACTCTTCTCTTCTTCCTTGCCCTCCCACCTTCAGTGTCCACCTGCTGTACCCCTTCTTCATTTTCCAACTCCGCAAACCTGTTCTTGAGCTCTATTTCTCCTTCGCTAGCCCGTCTTTTCCTCTGCCTGGTTCTCGTAGTCACATGCTTCCACTCTCCATTTTCTTCACCCAGCAGTCTCCCCTCAGAGTTCCTTGGTCCTGCTTCCAGCTGCAAGTCTGAGCTTTTCCCCTCAGTCTCCTCATGTCTTTGCTCCATGATCTGCTTGAACCCCCTTCTAAACTCAACCAGAGTTCCCACCTGCATCTCCAATCCTTGGATCTTCTCTTCCATCAGCTCTATCAGGCGGCGCTTCATGCAGCGGAAACTCTTTTCAGGTACCCCCTCCAGTATCATGTACATACCGCAGCTTCCACATCCAGTCCTCTTCAATGTGTGCTCTACTGCTTGGCTCACTATCACTGCTGCCTCTGGACCTGTCAATGCCTCCGCACCTGAGTCCTGTTAGTGGAGGAAACACAAACCAAACCAAAACCCCACCACCTGCAGCACAACACCCACCCCCCAGGAACCGCTGCCCTCCCTTGGCTAGCCTGTCTGTTCCTCTGCCTGGTTCTCCTCGTCTTCCCCCCTAAACTCCCCTGGTTACAGCTCTGTTTGCTGGCTCCTGTGTTGCTGCCTGACTGGTTGGCTACCTTTATAGGACCCCTAATCAGAGAAGCCCCACCCCCTACTCAGGGCTCAGCTTCTTCCCCGGCACAAACCCCCTACAAGCCTCTACACATTCAAATAATTCAAACTAACCCCAATAAACATCGCATTGCCTGGACTTGGGACTTCTGGTCTTCTGCTTTCTGCCTGCATGACAAGAACCAGGGGAGGGGAGAAGGGAAAGCCCTCTAACAGACCCCCTCCCCTTCAGGGATGTTGGGGGTCAGCAGACGGTCAGAGCCACAGAAGTTCTGTCCCCCTCCAGCAGGCTGGTTGGGCACCGAAGGGTTAATGTCAGTGCCAGGGTGGGGAGGGAGGAGGCTGGGCCGGAGCCCGGACAGAGGCAGCCCAGACCTGCCAGAGCTGGGGTGAGTACCTGAGCCCCGTGCCTGGGAATTCTCAGCCTCCCGCGGGTCCCCAGCCCAGAGCCCCAAGCTCCCCCAAGGTGATCCCGGCCCCTTCCCAGCAGCCAGAGTCACTGCCCGAGACGGGGGCAAATCCAGAGCCACCCCAGGGAGCTAGAGGGGGAGCCCAGGGGAGTACAATGGATTTACTTCTGATTTACTCCAGGGCAGAGAGAGGGGAATTGGCCCGTGACTGCAATGAGGTTACTCCTGATTTGCGCTGGTTTATGCTGAGGGGGATGCAGAGTTTCCGTTCGAGGGGAGATTCTAGCCAGGGTCTGGTCAGCTTGGAGCAGAGACGGCTGCGGGGGGCGACAGAGGTCTATGAATCCTGCCTGGGGTGGAGAACGCAACTCGGGACACATAACATAAGGACCAGGGTTCGCCCGACAAAGACAAACCAAAGGAATCCCCCCTTCACCCCGCACACTGCCCACCTGTGCCCCTCGCTGGCCAGGCAGGTTGTAACGGGTTCAAGGGAGCGTGAGGGACAGGACCTTCGCTGGCCACTGGCCAGCATGGGCAGGAAGCAGCCCCACGCTCTGGGGGTCCCTAAACCTCTCACCACCAGAAGCCGGCAGGATCTCTCCATAACTGCAGCTCAGGGGAGTGGAGGGGCAGGATCCTGTTGGGCCCTTCTAAAATTACTCCTCCCCCGCCCAACAGCCAAGCACACACACAGCTCAGGGACAGCGCCCATGTCCCCATGTCCCCAGCCTGACCCTCTCCCTGCCCAGGAGCCCACGGGCGCATTCCCTTCCAGGGCTCCCAGCTCTGATCTGGTCCCAGGGCAGGGCCTGGCTGGGTCAGGCATAGGCCATGAAAGCGACCCCTCCCCGGGGGTGGGGGCATGACAGGATCTGCCACACACCTGCCCCCTCCACTCCCACACCAGACCCCGGGCACCTGACACAGCTGGGAGGGGCACAGGGACCTGTCAGGGACAGGCAGCCGGGAGCCATGAGCGACCCCAGATGACAGGGCCCAGGTCCAAAGGTCCCTGTGCCGGGCAGGGAGCACCGGGCAGGGCCTCCAAAGGGTGAATGGCACCAGCCCTGCCCGGGTCCAAGGGTCACTGTGGGGGGCAGAGGGAGAGAAGAGAGTCTGGCCTGTTACACATCCCCGCAGAGGTCTCCCACCCAAAGCACTGGCTGGTCTCCTGGCCGCAGCCACCAGCATGGGCCGGAGAGTCCTTCTGGGGACTCGCTACGGAATCGGCTCAACCGGTGCTGAATGCAGCTGGCTCTGGGGTGGGGCAGCAAAGTAACAGCGTCATCCTGCTCCCTGCACCATAGCGCCCCCTGCCGAGCCCCTGCCCCCTGCACCACAGCGCCCCTACTGAGCCCCCTGCCACCTCCCTGCAGCACGGTGCCCCCTACTGAGTCCCATGCAGCACGTTGTCCCCTAGTATCGCACAGGGGCCAGCACTGAAGCCAGGAGGTCTTTCTCTATCCCAGCCCTGCCATGGCGCGTGAATACTTCTCCCACAAGGGGGTGCTGTTCCCGTGTCTGAATTACTCCCCCGAGGTGCTGAGCTACATGGAGAACGAATTCCAGGTGCGGGACGACGACATCTTCAACGTCACCTACCCCAAGTCAGGTATGGGAGAGCGGGGGTTGGGGGTGGCGTAGTTCCTGACACGCACACGGGCGTTAGCTGGAACCACCAAACTCTGGGAGCCAGGACGCCTGGGTTCTGTCCCCGGCTGTGGGAGCAGAGGGGGACCTAGTGAGTCGTGGGAGAGTGGGCCAGGAGACCCCTGACACAGCAAAACAAGAGCTTCAGACTTTAGCTCTGTCAATGCACCTCAGTGAATGTGGGCTGGGGGCTGGGAGCCAGGACTCCTGGGTTCTCTCCCCGGCTCTGGGAGCTGAGGGGACCTAGCAGGTTGAGGGGTCGTTTCAGGCCCATTAACCCTTTCATCCCCAGGCACTAACTGGATGCTGGAGATTCTGTGTCTGATCCGTTGTGACGGGGACCACGGCCGGGTGCGCACCGTGCTGAACTGGGAGCGAGCGCCCTGGGTGGAGAGCCAGACGGGGCAGGAGGCTGCCTTGAAATACCCTCTGCCCCGGCTGCTCTGCTCGCACCTCCCTGTCCAGCTCTTCCCCAAGTCCCTGCAGCGCTCCAAGGCCAAGGTGAGAGGCGGGAGAGCAGGGGCTGCAGGTCGGGATTGAGGGGCACCGACAGGGCTGTGAATCAGGGGGTGAATCCAGGGCTGCTGGAGGCTGAGTTACACCAATGTGGGCGTGCGGCTGGTCCCCTTGGGCAAACAGCCGCCAGCCAGGGGTGGGGCAGTGACAGCCCTGGGGTTGGTGGCTCATTGCCGGATTCCCTTGGGATCCCCGTCCCCCGATCGTTAGCACAATCCTCCGGCAGTGACACCCCCCAGCACCTCCCCAGCCTGGTCTGATCCCTCCCCGCCCCCCAGACCATCTACACCCTGCACTGCCCCAAGGACGTCCTGGTCTCGCTCTACCACTTCTCCAAGCTGACGCGCCTCTTCAAGACCCCGGGATCCCTGGACTCCTTCCTCGAGGACTTTCTGAGCGGGAACGGTGAGCAGCACCCCGGGGCCCTCGGGGGCCCTGCTGCTGTTAGGGAAACGCAGGCAGCCTCCTCCCGCCCGATGCCTGGGCTCCCAGCCACTCACTGCTGTGATCCAGTTTGTGCATCGCCAGCCAGCTCGGAGCTGCCCTTTGCCCAGGGCCCAGCACAGCCTTAGGCTGCTGGGCGGTCGTGCGGCGCCGCATGGTGGAGGGAAGTTGGGTGGAGGTAGTGCTGGGTTTGTGCCAGGGCCCCGGCACCTCCGGGCTTCGCAGTTCAGGGCCCTGGCACCTCTGGCCTTGCTGCATCAGTTATGAACGTAAAAAAATTGCTTGAGCCTCAGCAGCACTTTAACTATAAATTACACACTGGGTGGAGGGGCCTGGGTGGTGCCGGCTGTGGGGTCACCGTGGCGCTCTCCCCTGCGCAGTGCCCTATGGCTCTTGGTTCGACCACGTCACCGGCTGGATGGGGCTGAAGGGCAACGAGAACTTCTTCTCCATCACCTATGAGGAGCTGCAGGAGGGAGGGTAACCCCGCCCTTGGGGCCACGCCCACATGTAACCCCGCCCCTAGAGCCACGCCACACCTAACCCTGACCTTGGGGCCCCGCCCACACATAACCCCGCCCCCAGAGCCACCCCCACATGTGACCACGCCCCTGAGCCAGGCCCAAAATAATCCCTGCTCCAGACCCTCAGCCACGTGGTGTTCTGGGGTGTTGCCAGCCCCAGCTCCCCAGGCCTCAGTGTCCATTTCCCAGGTATTGGCTCCTCCTGGCCTTTGCATTTCTCTGCCCCTTGGCTGGAGCAGGGTCTGACCTCATGCCCAAGGCCCTCTGCCCTGGAAGGGGTCTCTTCCTCATCACCCAGTGGGGAGCAGCACCCTGTGGGGCAGGAGGGAACTGAGGCACATGTGGACCATAAAATTGTCACCGTAGCCTCACGCTCTTCATGGCAGCGGGTGTCTCCCCCAGGATCGACGGGGCAGCGTGCGGAGAATCTGCCACTTCGTGGGGAAGGAGCTGAGTGAGGAGCAAGTGGCCGCGGTGGTGGAGAATGCCTCCTTCCAGAGCATGAGGGGGAACAAAATGGCCAACTACTCCCAGGTGTCGGAAGAGTACATGGACCACGAGAAGGGGGAGTTCTTGAGGAAAGGTGAATCCAGGGTGGGGGTTGCAGGTCAGGATTAAGGGGCCCTGGCAGAGCGGTGTGAGGCAGGGCCGGGAGAGCTGGGGGCTGCGGGTCAGGAGTGAGGGGCACTGGCAGAGCTTAGGGGGCAGGGCTGGGGAGCAGGGGCTGTGGGGTGGGGGTGAGGGGCATTGGCAGAGCTTAGGGGGCAGAGCTGGGGAGCAGGGGCTGTGGGGTGGGGGTGAGGGGCTCCCGGCCTAGCTCATGTCCCCTGTGGTTTGCAGGGATCTGCAGCGACTGGAGGAACCATCTCTCGGAGGCGCAGAGCCAACGATTCGACGCCGTTTACCGGGAGCGGATGCAGGGTCTGGGCATGACCTTCCCCTGGGACTGACGGCCCCGCTCCCGCCGCATCTGCACCAGTAATACACCGGCCCTGTGACACCCACGTGCTGCTGGGCTCATTGTGCCCTGGGAGATGCCCCCTGGGGCAGCGTCACTAGAGCATCTGCAATAGGCAGAGCTCGGCTGGGGCGTGTGTCCAGCAGGGGTCAGCGCACACGGCCGGGTGTGTGTTTAAAATCTGCGCATTGCAGGGTTTCCTGGTCCTGCTCGCGGGCAGGGGGCTCTGCAGTGAAGGGTGAAAGCTGGGTCTGGTGCCCTCAGTCTGCCCAGAGCCAGCCTAGCGCACGGCGGGGAGTTGGGCCTCGGTGCCTCCGGGAGCAGCCTGCTCTGCCTCCCTCTCGTTCGGGTTTCTGTGCGTCAGGGCTCTGGAGTCTGAGAAGTAAACCAGGTGACGTGGTGACTTCCAGCAAGAGGATTTGGCGTTTTATCTAACGTCTGTGGGTTTGCCGTGAACAGAACATGACCCCGTCCAGCAGGGAGCAGCAGGAACGAACACGAACACACACACACACACACACACACACACACACACACACACACACACACACACACACACACACACACACACACACACACACACACACACACACACACACACACACACACACACACACACACACTCTCTCTCTCTCTCTCTCTCTCTCTCTCTCTCTCTCTCTCTCTCTCTCTCTCCCCGTGCTCCCCCCCACCCCGTTCCCATTCCAAGGGCTGTGATTGCTGGTGACCCAGTTCCCAGGTAGAGCCCAGCAATACCCCCAGGGGCCGCATGCTGTCACCTCATCCCAGGAGGCATCAGCCCCACCCAGCTCTGCCCGTAAGGATGTCAAAGGCGAGACAGGGCCAAGAAGGTGATCCACTGGCGGTATCCTGGGCCCTAGTGTGGGGGAGTCCCTGAGGATGTGGGGGGGGGGGCGGCTCCCCACACCCTGGAGTCCATGATGCAGAGGGTGAGTCCAGGGCCCATCCCAGCAGCGTGAGGTGTTGGCAGGAACACAGGGCTCTCCTGGGCCATGGAATCCCCTCCCAGCTATCGCAGGATCCCAACAGATCAGCCCCATCCCAAACTGATCCAGCTCCGTCCTCGGACTAGGGAGGGGGTTTGCCCCCAGCACCGTTTGGGAGGCTGTTCCAGACCTTCCCTCCTCTGATGAGGAGAAACCTTCCAGCCTCCACTGATCCCTGGCCCTGTTATCCCCAGTTCCTCTTGCGCCAATGGCATTGTTCATTAGTATCACTTATTGTTTGCACAGCCGCAGTGCCGAGGCGCCCCAGACACAGGGTCTGTACATTATTCGTGCTATTCATTAGGTGTATTACAGGAGTGCCTAGGACCCCATTCATGGCCTAGGACCTGCTCGTGCTAGGCGCTGTACATTATTTATTAGGTGTATTCCAGGAGTGCCTAGGACCCCAGTCATGGCCCAGGATCCCCTTGCGCTCAGTGCTGTACAAACACAGAGGAAACAGAGAGTCCTACCCCAAAGAGCTGACAAGCTAGGACAGGAAGCACGAGGTGGGGAGAGCCGGACAGAGTGGCTGGCGACTTGGGGAGCATCTGGCTCCAAGCAGCCAACACTGGGCAGCGTGTCGGGCAGCCCACTAGTGGCCAAACTGTTGTCGAGTGCTTTGTCGGCCCCCCCGGCCAAGGCAAGGTTGGCGGGTTTCCACGGCGGCCTTGTGGATGGCTCCAGGTGTGGGGAGAGCGCAGAGGGTCTGGCTCGGGAATGGGCCGCACTGGTGGCAAGTCAGGCAGGTTGATGGGCAGCAGGAGCCGACAGCTGAGAGCGCTGGAGAGACTCTGGGCAGGGGGGCAGCGGGTGGGAAGGGCCTTGGGGGAAGCCAAGTGGCCGGTGTCAAGGTGCTGGAGACGAGAGGGAGCCGGCGGGGGCTGTAGAGAGGAGCTTTGCGACCAGGGCTGCTAACAGGGAGATTCGAGAGGGAGTTCTCCAGGTAAAGGAGGAGCAAATACGGGACCCTTGGGGTAAGTGGCTGCTGTAGTGTGTATTTGTGTGTTTGTGTTTGTTTGAAGGACCGTGTGCTGTGGCCGGCAGTTGGAAGCTGTGAGCTTCTAAACAAGGTTTGAAATCTAGAAGCCTCTGTTCATTGACCCGAGCTTTAATCAGGGGGAGGGGCTAATCAGGGAGGCCAGGGCTTTATAAAGCAGAGCGCAAGCGACCAGGGCTGCTAACAGGGAGTTTCGAGAGGGAGTTTGGAAGGGGAGTGGGAAGGGGGAGAGGTATACTTGCCATATTTTAAAACCTTTAACATGAACTATAACCAGAACTTCTTGATTTAAACAAAAACCTTACTGTTAATCTAGGTAGCTGTAAAAGAGAATGCAGGCAGAAGCCCAGCAGCAGAGCGGGGGCTATCCAGTTTATTGCACTCAATGTAGCATGTATGATTACCTGCCCTGTGGGCAGGTGGCGTATGTGTGCATTCGGTGCAAGGAGCTCCTGGCCCTCAGAGACCACGTACGGGCTTTGGAGACCAGGGTGGTGGAACTGGAGGAGCTAAGGGAGGTAGAGAGTTATATTGATGAGGCTTTCAGGGACACTGTAGACTTGTCCCACCTCCAGTCAGACAGCCCCTGCACTGTTGAGGAGGATGAAAGCCCCAGGGAAGGAGAGCAGTCAATGGGAGCAGAGGGAAACCTTCCCATAGTTGGGACCCTCCTTCCAGGTAGTGTTGGGGTATCCTCTCGCACTGAGGTCACCTCTCCAGGGGAGGGAACTCCAATTAGTAGGAAAAAGCAGATGTTAGTAATGGGAGATTCGATCATTAGAAACATAGATAGCTGGGTTTGTGATGACAGGGAGAACCGTATGGTGACTTGCCTGCCTGGTGCAAAGGTTGCGGATCTCTCAAGGCATCTAGATAGAGTAGCGCTCGGGAGGAGCCAGTGGTCGTGGTACATGTAGGTACCAATGACGTAGGGAAGGGTAGGAGAGATGTCCTGGAGGCCAAATGTAGGCTGCTAGGAAAGAGACTGAAATCCAGGACCTCTATGGTGGCATTCTCAGAAATGCTTCCAGTTCCACGCGCAGGGCCAGGTAAGCAGGCAGAGCTTCAGAGTCTCAATGCGTGGATGAGAGGATGGTGTAGAGAGGAGGGGTTTAGATTTATTAGGAACTGGGGAAACTTTTGGGATAGGGGGAGCCTATACAGGAAGGATGGGCTCCACCTAAACCAAAGTGGAACCAGACTGCTGGCACTTAACATTAAAAAGGTTGTAGAGCAGGTTTTAAATTAAGAGATGGGGGAAAGCTGATTGCTGCAGAGAAGCACATGGATCGGACAGAGACTTCTCTTACAGGAGCATCTACTGATAGAGATTCTCTAGGTTTTAGTCAGGAGGAGAGGATGGAAAAGGATAAAGGAGGGGCCAGATCAGACGAGAAACTTTCACATAAAAAAGAATCTCCCACATCTGAAAAGGGCAGACAAATAAACAGTGACCAGTTTTTAAAGTGCTTCTACACAAATGCCAGAAGTCTAAATAATAAAATGGGTGAACTAGAGTGCCTCGTGTTAAAGGAGGATATTGACATAATAGGCATCACAGAAACCTGGTGGAGTGAGGACAATCAATGGGACACAATCATTCCGGGGTATAAAATATATCGGAAGGCCAGAACAGGGCGGGGGGGAGTGGCACTATAGGGGAAAGAAAATGTAGAATCAAATGAAGTAAAAATCTTAAATGAATCCACATGTTCCATAGAATCTCTATGGATAGTAATTCCATGCTCTAATAAGAACATAACAATAGGGATCTATTATCGACCACCTGATCAGGACAGTGATAGTGATGATGAAATGCTAAGGGAGATTAGAGAAGCTATCAAAATAAAGAACTCAATAAGAGTGGGAGATTTCAATTATCCCCATATTGACTGGGTACATGTCACCTCAGGACGAAATGCGGAGACAAAATTCCTCGATACTTTAAATGACTGCTTCTTGGAGCAGCTGGTACAGGGACCCACAAGGGGAGAGTCAACTCTTGATTTAGTCCTGTGTGGAGTGCAGGATCTGGTCCAAGAGGGAACTATAACAGGACCGCTTGGAAATAGTGACCATAATATAATAGCATTTAACATTCCTGTGGTGCGAAGAACACATCAACAGCTCAACACAGTGGCATTTCATTTAAAAAAGGGCAACTATGCAAAAATGAGGGGGTTAGTTAAGCAGATATTAAAAGCTAAATTGACTAAAGTGAAATCCCTGCAAGCTGCATGGACACTTTTCAAGGACACCATAATAGAGACCCAACTTAAATGTATACCCCAAATTAAAAAACAAAGTCAAAGAACTAAAAAAGAGCCACCGTGGCTTAACAACCATGTAAGATAAAAAGGCATCTTTTAAAAAGTGGAAGTCAAATCCTAGTGAGGTAACTAGAGAGGAGCATAAACACTGCCAAATGAAGTGTAAAAATATAATTAGGAAGGCCAAAAAAGAATGTAAAGAACAACTAGCCAAAAACTCAAAAAAGGTAATAACAAAACGTTTTTTAAATACATCAGAAGCAGGAAG
The DNA here is from genome assembly GCA_033296515.1 of Macrochelys suwanniensis. Lineage (NCBI taxonomy): Eukaryota > Metazoa > Chordata > Testudines > Chelydridae > Macrochelys > Macrochelys suwanniensis. Next base: position 4,704,256 of record CM065795.1, read on the forward strand.
CCTGCTATACAACCAGTGGGGCCCCTGGACGATAGAGATACAAAAGAAGCACTTAAAGATGATAGTCATTGCGGAGAAATTAAATGAATTCTTTCCTTCGGTCTTCACGGCTGAGGACATTAGGGAGATTCCCAAAGCTGAGCCGTCTTTTGTAGGTGACAAATCTGAGGAATTGTCACAGATTGAAGTGCCACTAGAGGAGGTTTTGGAACTAATTGATAAACTTAACTGTAACAAGTCACCGGGACCAGATGGCATTCACCCAAGAGTTCTGAAAGAACTCAAATGTGAAATTGCGGAACTATTAACTAGGGTTTGTAACCTGTCCTTTAAATCGGCTTCTGTACCCAATGACTGAAAGATAGCTAATGTAACGCCAATATTTTAAAAGGGCTCTAGAGGTGATCCCGGCAATTACAGACCAGTATGTCTAACATCCGTACCCGGCAAATTAGTTGAAACAATAGCAAAGAATAAAATTGTCAGGCACATAGAAGAACATACATTGTTGGGCAAAAGTCAACATGGTTTCTGGAAAGGGAATCACGCCTTACTAATCTATTAGAGTTCTTTGAAGGGGTCAACAAACATGTGGACAAGGGCGATCCAGTTGACATAGTGTACTTGGATTTCCAAGGCCTTTGACAAGATCCCTCACCAAAGGCTCTTACGTAAATTAAGTTGCCATGGGATAAGAGGGAAGATCCTTTCATGGATTGAGAACTGGTTAAAAGACAGGGAACAAAGGGTAGGAATAAATGGTAAATTTTCAGAATGGAGAGGGGTAACTAGTGGTGTTCCCCAAGGGTCAGTCCTAGGACCAATCCTATTCAACTTATTCATAAATTATTTGGAAGAAGGTGTAAACAGTGAAGTGGCAAAGTTTGCAGATGATACTAAGCTGCTCAAGATAGTTAAGACCAAAGCAGACTGTGAAGAACTTCAAAAAGATCTCACAAAACTAAATGACTGGGCAACAAAATGGCAAATGAAATTTAATGTGGATAAATGTAAAGTAATGCATATTGGAAAAAATAACCCCAACTATCCATACAATATGATGGGGTCTAATTTAGCTACAGCTAATCAGGAAAAAGATCTTGGAGTCATCGTGGATAGTTCTCTGAAGATGTCCATGCAGTGTGCAGCGACAGTCAAAAAAGCAAACATCATGTTAGGAATCATTAAAAAAGGGATAGAGAATAAGACGGAGAATATTTTATTGCCTTTATACAAATCCATGGTGTGCCTACATCTTGAATACTGCGTACAATTGTGGTATACTCATCTTAAAAAGGATATACTGGTATTAGGGGGAGGGATAGCTCAGTGGTTTGAGCATTGGCCTGCTAAACCCAGGGTTGTGAGTTCAATCCTTGAGGGGGCCATTTAGGGATCTAGGGCAAAAATTGGGGATTGGTTCTGCTTTGAGCAGGGGGTTGGACTAGATGACCTCCTAAGGTCCCTTTCAACCCTGATATTCTATGATTAGAAAAGGTTCAGAGAAGGGCAACTAAAATGATTAGGGGTCTGGAACGGGTCCCATATGAGGAGAGATTAAAGAGGCTAGGACTTTTTAGCTTGGAAAAGAGGAGACTAAGGGGGGATATGATAGAGGTATATAAAATTATGAGTGGTGTGGAGGAAGTGAATAAGGAAAAGTTATTTACTTGTTCTCATAATAGAAGAATTAGGGGCCACTCAATGAAATTAGTGAGCAGCAGGTTTAAAACAAATAAAAGGAAGTTCTTCTTCACACAGCACAAAGTCAACCTGTGGAACTCCTTGCCTGAGGAGGCTAGGACTATAACAGGATTTAAAAGAGAACTGGATAAATTCATGGAGGTTAAGTCCATTAATGGCTATTAACCAGGATGGGTAAGGAATGGTGTTAGTCAGTTAGCCTCTGTTTGTCAGAGGGGGGTGATGGATGGCAGGAAAGAGATCACTTGATCATTACCTGTTAGGTCCACTCACTCTGGGGTACCTGGCATTGGCCACTGTCGGTGGACAGGATCCTGGGCTGGATGGACCTTTGGTCTGACCCAGTACGGCCGTTCTTATGTTCTTATCCCCATGCGGGCAGAGCCGCAGGCGCGAAGGGTCTCACCAGCTGTTTTCTGAGCGTAGCCCCGATGGCTCGTCCCTGCCGGGTTCACCCGGCTCTACGTTCGCAGCTGCCCGTGCACGATGGAGGCTCACCCAGCCCAGCTCCCCAGGCCTCCGGCCACCCGTCTCTGCACCCTGCCTGGTCGATGGCTGGCTCACACCTCTGCTAGGTCAATATTGGCCGTCAGGGCGGAGTGGCGTTGTCCCCACCCTGCCTGGCCTTGTTGCGAGCCCAGGGCCCGAGGCAGAGGGTGATGTGGCCACTCGGGCTGCAGCGCCCCCCACCCGCCCCCACAGCATCACCCGATGTCCTCCCCTGGCAGCAGCACATGCCCTTACTACAGGAGAACATCACACACAGCAGGACTCTTGCCTGGCTGTGGGAGGGGAGTGGGGTCTAGTGGTTAGAACGGGGGGAGCGGGCACTAGGACTCCTGGGTTCTATCCCCAGCTCTGGCAGGGGAGTGGGGTTTAGTGCTTACAGCCACCTGTGCCCCTCCCACACCTCCTTTTGTGGGCACTGGGAGATGGGCTGGGCCCTGGGCCACAGGGTCTTCCCCCCTCTGGAAGGAGGATCCCAGCTGGGAGCAGCTGAGTAAATGGGGAAGCAGCCCTGTGTGCCACAGGGATCTGCCACTGCTTAACCCTTTAGCATCTGCACGTGGAGGTGGGACCTGATCAAAATGGAATGGGGGATGATGGGAGAATGGGATCGGGTGGGTTAGAGCAGGGGGATGGGAACCAGGACTCCTGGGTTCTGGCTCTGGGTTGGGTGGGGTGTAGTGGTTAAGGGGGGTGGGGGCTGGGAGCCAGGACTCCTGGGTTCTATCCCTGGCTCTGGGCGGGGTGGGGTCTAGTGGTTAAGGGGAGCGGGGGCTGGGCGCCAGGACTCCTGGGTTCTCTCCCGCTCTAGGTGGGAAATGGCAGGTGTTGGCTCCATTGCGAACCCCAGGCTGAGCAGCTGCTGCCAGAGCCGTTTGCCCACCTTGGGCCATGGCCCCCGTGCTGGGAGGGGGGTTTCACTTGAGGTGTATTGGGGGCTCCTGGGGCATTGCTGGGCCTTGGATCCAGATGCCCCTGAGTAGCTCACTGTGTCTCAGGGCCTGGCCTGGAATCGCTCCAGCCCCAGCTGCTGGCCCCTAGCTCCAGGTTAAGGACATGAAGGTCTCTGTGGCCCCCAGTGCAGGGGGCTCGGCTCCCGTCTGAGTGTGGGGGTCTGACTCTGGGGCCGGACTGGGGCAAGGGGGAACCAACCCAAAGGAGCAGGGACCCCTCCCCACATGAAACCAGACCCCTTCGAAGCAGCCAGAGTTTGCCCTCCACCCAGTGCTCCGAGGGAGAACTTGGGAGGCCGAGATAACCTCCCGCCCCGCGACCCACTCACCTGTCCAGCTCGTCTCAGGGGTGGTCAAGGGGAGCCGAGGGTGTCCAGTCCAGCGGTGGCTGCATCTCAGCGCTGGGCCAGCCATCCCCAGGCGGTGTCACTATGCGACTGTTCCCTGGCTGCCCTGCCCCAGAGGTGGCTGCATCTCTGTTCCATTCCAGAGAGAACCGCCCTACCCGATCCCATCCATCCTGATACTACTTGGTCCAGGTCTGTGATGCTGGCTGTGTTTCCCCTGGCCGGGTGGGTTGGGGTACTGTCATTGTTGGATCAAAGCAATAATTAATACATTTAGGTTATGGGAGAGTGTGAGAAAAATGGCCCAGGACAGACCCCCAGATTTGCCCTGAGCATTAGAAAGAAATAAACCTCCCAGCTTGCTGAGTCTGTGCTAATTGAATTCTGCCTCTCAGTTTACAAGGTCTGTGTTTACTGTAGAAGCACATCCCGAAACATCTTGTTCTAAAGTGATAGGATTACCAGTAAGGACAGCTTGTTACAATTGTTTCCCTGAACTCTGGAATGGGATCTGCTAACCCCCACTCTTGCATTCTTATCTTGCTTGTTTTCTTTCCCTATCTAACAAGTGGTAGGAATAGGTCTTGTGACGAACTAGGACTGTTGTTAAGGTTTCCCTGAGTATTGTGTGGGTGCCTCGGTTTCCCCTATGCAGTGCTTGAGTATCTAGGTGGTGGGACAACGGTGCATGATTGTTACAAAGCCCTAGAAGGCAGGGGTGGGCAGAGGCCTGGACACAGAGAATGGCCCTGTCTCCTGGCAACAGATGGCCCGGCCCCTCCCCTGCAAAGGTGAGAGATGAAGGTGTTGGAACAAAGGGATCAGGTGACCTCCTGGCCCGGGAAGGAGACAAAGGGGGAGGAGGGGCTGGAGAGTTTCAGTTTGGAACTGGCTGGAGAGGAGGGGAGAGAGGCAGACAGGGTCTGGCCTCCCTGCCTCCGTTTGGAGCTGTGGGGTGAAATGCAGGGAGCCCCGAGCTGGGGTCTAAGCTCCCTGCCCCCCGGAAGGGCCCGGCTGAGGGGCCCTGGTTGTACTGACAAGCTCTGTTTGGACTGTGTTCCTGGCATCTCTAATAAACCTTCTGTTCTACTGGCTGGCTGAGACTCCCAGTGAATCCGGGGAAGAGGGGTGCAGGGCCAGATTCCCCCACACTCCGTGACAGGTCTATTGGAGCCTGTCCTGCCCCAGTGATTGTAGAATGGTTCTGTTAAAGAAGGAACAGGTAATAACATGTAGATGTGACAGGAAATATGTTCCGTGAAATTGAGTGTTATTGTGGTTGTGTGTTTGGATGAGTAATAAAAGGTTGAGGCGCCAGCCATAGAATCATAATAACCGACAGACCTTTTGGATGAAGAATGTGCCGGGTGATAACTCCAAGGGCACACCAGAATCCACCCCCAACCGCCCCAAGGACAGGAGGGCCGAAGAACGGACGAGAAACGTCATTGTTGTGCCATCTGCGTGTTTAATGATCTCTTCAAACGTGAGAACGGCATGACGAGGCAAACCCCATAGACTTGTCTGAGGATGGATCCCTATAAAGACAGACCCTAAAGACTGAGGACTTTGGGTCTGGTTCTGCAACCAACTTCCAGGAGCAGCGGATGCGCATCTGACCAGGCCCGGCTCCATCCTCCTGCCCAGTGACTTGTCACAAGCAACTCCTAGGCTGGTAACTATAATAACAACCTTGCGGAAGTTGTGTGTGTGAGTGAATGGAATGTGATAACTATAACTGATTGCTTACTCTGATTCTTTGTGTACTCACAATAAACGGGGACTGCACCCAGCTCCAATCCACTCTAAGGAGGGGAGGATTTGAGTCTGATCCAGCTCCCAGGGGCTGGCTGGGGTGGCTTCCCTGTCTCATGGGCACGCGGAAGCCGTGATTAATCCCTGGTGCTCTAGCCAGACCTGAAGAGAACAGCTGATCCCTGAGTCTCTAGCCCAGGGCCCAGAGATCCAGGGAGACTGAGCCCTCCAGGAGCGGGGGCAGGGCTGGGAATGGAACCAAAGTATCCTGAGCACCCCTAGGAGCCTGGCTGAGCCCCTCCCATTCACTGCATGGAGGGGCCAGATGTGGGCCAGGCCCAAATCACTGGTGGGGGGAGGCCACTGCTGCCCCCATCCAGTCCTGCTGAGCTGCCTTCCTCCCGCTTCCCTGGTGCGGTTCCCCACCCCCCTGGGGTCATGGTGGCTGGGGCCCTGTCACGGACTCACAGGACTTGTGCTGTCTTGGCTCCGTACTGTCCCTGCGGGGAGCCCCCTTCAGTTCCACAGCCCTTCTCGGGGGTCCGCTCTCTCCCGGGGGTTAAGCCCCTCCGCCTCCTGGGACCGCACCTCTCTGAGCCTTAGCACGCCTGTCTCTCGCCGGGAGCCCCCTCAGGGAGTCCCCTCGCTCTGGCCCCCCGGGGCCTCCACGCCCAGAGGGAATAATGCACCACCCTGATCTCTAGCCCGGAGCGACTCTCAGCCAGCGTAACGCAGGAGGGTTTATTGAGCATCTGAACCCAGCCCAGGAAACTCTCAGGGGCTCAGGCCTGGCCTCCCTCAGCACGGCACGTCCCAGTCTCCCCTGCATCCAGGTGGGCTCTGCCTGCTCCCTCTCCAGTCCAGCAGCCCCGTCCTTCCGGCCGAGCATCCTATATCCCCTCCCCCAACAGCTCCTTCCCTCTCCTTTGTCCTCGTCCCAGGTAAACAGGTGGCTGAGGCCCCTCCCTTCCATCCTTTGTTCCCCTCTGGCTGGAACCGGCTGGTCAGGTCACCGGGGTCCTCTCTCCTCAGCCCATTGTCCTCCCATGGGCCAGAACCAGCTGACTCCCAGGGGGGCAGGCAGGTTGGAGACACCGGGGCCCATCGCACTGTGGGGGGGCAGATTGTGTTTGCCAGCCCAACCCCCACAGGGGATAAAGACACCAGAGCTCTGCCAAACGACACCCGGTGAGCGCTGATGCTGAGTGCACACGGGATCCCCGCTTAATGGGGACACCACCTGCACGTCTGTCTCTGCCATGGCTCCTGGGTGCCAGGGGACCCGCGGAGTCTCTCTGGTGCGTTCGCATCCCAGAATGACTCACACAGTCCGTGCAGCTTAGACATGCCAACACCTGGCTTCTGTTCCTCGCTCCGCACAGGAGTTTGGTCTACTGCCAAGCATAGGCGCCGACTCCATGGCTGCTCCGGGGCTGGAGCACCCACGGGGAAAAATTGGTGGGTTCAGAGCACCCACCGGCAGCTCCCCACCGCCCCACCCCGCCCAGCTCCCCTCCGCTCCGCCTCCTCCCCCGAGGCGCCGCTGCTCCACTTCTCCCCCCTCCCTCCCAGGCTTGCTGCATGCCAAACAGCTGATTCGGGGCGCGGCAAGCCTGGGATGGAGGGGGGCGGGCAGAGCAGCAGGGCCTCGGGGGAGGAGGTGGAGGCGGAGCAGAGGTGAGCTGGCGAGGGGGGGGCCGTCGGTGAGCTGTCGGTGGGTGCTCTTCTTCTCCCCCCTCCCTCCCAGGCTTGCAAGCCTGGACAGGGGGAGGTGGAGGGGAAATGCAGCACGCTGAGGGGAGGAGGCGGGGGTGGGGATTTGGGGAAGGGGTGGAATGGGTGTGGGGCTGGGGATGGAGTTGGGGTGGGGCCAGGGCCAGGGCCGGGGGGGTGGGGCATGAGCACCCACCGGCGCCGACCAAGAGCTGGGATGGAAGGATGGAAGTGTAACCCCTTTGGGGTTTAGAGAGCATGGCCTCTTTAAATCTTTTCCCTAACGGGGAAGGGGAAGCAGTGAGAAAAAGGAGGGAAACTCCAGGTGGTGGAGCTGGAGCGGGGTGTGGGGGGGAGAGAGAAAGGCTGCAGGCCCTGGAGTAGAAGCGGAGAGAACCTGCGTGAAGCCCGAGAAGGACAGGGCGGCTGATCGGGGACACCCCAGGACAGGAGCCAGGAGGAGCACTGTGCAGGGCGGCATTGCCCGAGAAGGACGGGCTGGAGCTGGACCCAGGATCTGTATCACGGCTGCCCAGAGCTGCAGGGGGCTGTGAGTACTGGGGCTGGTGACTCTGCACTGGGAACAAGGAGGGAGGCTGTAGCTAGTTAAGTGGGGAGGGGTCGCTCTGGGTGGCTTTGCAGGGAGCGGCAGAAGAGGGCACCGGAGCGGTTTGCTGGGGAAAGTTCACTGGCGCCGAAGACGACCAGGAGCCCCCAAGACTCACCCCTGGACTGGAACTTTGCTCAGGACTCCTGCACTTTGTGCAGACACATTGCTGTGTCTGCCCTTTCCGCCTGTGCTACCACTGCGCCTGTGGGGCCTTGGTTTGGCTGCAACCCTGTTTTACCGCTCCCCCTATATCTCCCCTTGTTGATTTTACTTCTCTCACCCCTCTGTAAATCATAGAATCTCAGGGTTGGAAGGGACCTTAGTAGGTCATCTAGTCCAACCCCCTGTTCAAAGCAGGACCAATCCCCAATTTTTGCCCCAGATCCCTAAATGGCCCCCTCAAGGATTGAACTCACAGCCCTGGGTTTAGCAGGCCAATGCGCAAACCACTGAGCTATCCCTCCCCCCTCCAATAAATATTTCCCTCTATCCCTCCCCCCTCCAATAAATATTTCCCTCTCTTATATCCATTGTACTTTTCCTGCGGGGGTGGGTGTTCACTCTGGGGGGTTTGGAACAGGTGCCCCTCGGGTGGAAGGGACTTTCCCTGCTGCATTCCTGCGCGCGCTCTCTCTTGGCCAGAGCTGCCTGCAGAGCAGACTCCATCTTGGCCACGAGGACGTTAGAGTTACAGAAGGATAGATAGAGTGTATGGGGATAGAGCGAGAGAGAGAGTGTGGATATGGCAATAGATAGATAGATAGATAGACCGGGTGTATGGGGATAGATAGATAGATAGATAGATAGATAGATAGATAGATGGGGTGTATGGGGATAGATAGATAGATAGACAGATAGATAGATAGATAGATAGACGGGGTGTATGGGGATAGATAGATAGTGTGACCAGTGGCGTAGCCAGGTTTAGAGCACAGGGGGAGCGGCGCTATAAAAAAGCGCCTCCCCGCTCCCCCTGTACTCACCCAGCGGCGCTTTAAAAGGCCCGTGGCTCCCCGCAGCGGCAGGAGCTGCGGGCCTTTTAAAGCGCCCCCCCAGCCCGGTTCCGGCAGCGGGGCTGGGGTCAGGGGGCACTTTAAAAGGCCCGTGGCTCCTCGTAGCGGCAGGAGCCACGGGCCTTTTAAAGCGCCCCCCCCCCCAACCTGGCTCCGGCAGCGGGACTCGGGCGGCTCCTTTGCGCCGCTTCTCCTCCCAGCGGGAGTGGACGCTCCCACTGCTCCCCCCCCGGCTACGCTACTGAGTGTGACACTCTGTACCTCGGGGGAACACCCTGCACCCCCATGTTCATCTTTATAAAATGATTGTGTCGTATCCAATGCAAAGTTTATCATGTTGGATGTCTTCGGAAGGCTCATGATGCACTGAGCATGGTTGTTATAGTAAATGTTATGTTATAGTAATTGTCCGTATTCTGCTGCTCTCCTTTCTTCCTTTTGTCAGGATCCGGAACTCAACCATCTCATGGTCACTGCTGCCTAGGTTGTCACCCACTTCTACTTCCCCTACCAATTCTTCCCTGTTTGTAAGCAGCAGGTCAAGAGGCTATTATAGTAATTGTTACAGTAATGTTATCAGAGGGTTATAGGTTATAATTTCATGTCTGTAGTTATGAGGCTGAGAATGTGTCCTCCTGGCTTAAAGCAAGCCCCTGAAAAAGCTCTCCAAGAGCAGAGGGGCAGTTCGCACCTCGTCAGGCCATGGATGGGACAAGCCCAGCCCAGCCTCACAGGAACAATGGGCACTGGCTTGGGCAGCAACAAAAGAATCTGCGAGGTTTGTCTACACTGGCAATTAACAGCGCTGCAAGTTTCTGGCTCAGGGGTGTGAAAAAACACCCCCCCTAGCGCAGCAAGGTGGAGATCTGTAAAGTGCCAGTGTAGACAGTGCTCACTTCCGAGTCAGGTGAGCATTACCTCATCTCAGGTAATGGGGGGGGGGGGGGGGCGGGAAGCCAGGAGGGAAGAAAGGACATGATAAAAGGGAGAGACATTTTGCCAGGCGCTCTCTCTTCCACCTACAGACACCACCACCACCAAGCAACTGAACCACTGAGCAAAGGGGAGAGCCTGGCTGAAGAGCAACCAGCCAGCCTGTGGTGAGAAGCATCTAAGCTTGTAAGGACATTGAAAGTGTTAAGATCAGCTTAGAATGCGTTTTGCTTGTATTTCATTTGGCCAAATCTGACTTGTTGTGCTTTGATTTATAATCACGTAACTCTACCTTTATAGTTAATAAATCTGTTTCTTTCTTCTACCTGAAGCAGCATTTGGTTTGCAGTGTGTCAGAAACTCCCCTTGGGAGAACAAGCCTAGAACATATCAATTTCTTTGTAAATTGATGAATTTATATCAGTTTGCACCATCCAGTGGGCATAACTGGTCATTGCGAGACGAGATTCCTAGGGTTGTTTCTGGGACCGGAGATATTGGCTAGTGTCATTCGCTTGCCAGTAGCTGGGAGCAGCTTATATGTCAGAGGCTGTGCGTGAACAGCCCAGGAGCGGTGGTTCTCACCAGGGTAAGGCTGGCTCCCAGAGTCAAGGATTGGAGGGGCCTAGCAGATCACCGGTCCAGATAACGCCAGAGGGGAACGTCCCAGTGACACAGAGAGCAGCGTGTATGTGCGGCTTTGTCACGGTTCCCTCCCCACTCTAAACTCTAGGGTAAAGACGTGGGGACCTGCATTCAGAGCCCCTAAACTTATTTTTACCAGCTTAGGTTAAACCCCCCCAAGGTACAAAATTCCCTGCACCCCAAGAAACGCTTCTCGCTGCCACCATCAAATGTCTAACAGGAATCCAGGAAAGGAATCACTTGAACTTCCCTCCCCCCCAAAATACCCCCTCAAGCCGTACACCCCCTTTCCTGGGGAAGCTTGAGAACAATCTCCCAACCAATTGGTTTCACGGTGATCTAAAAACCCACCCCCTGGGTTTTACACCATAGAAAACAGTCAGCTTCTTAAAAGAAGGATTTTATTAAAAATAAAGAAGGTAAAATCATCTCTGTAAAATCAGGATGGTAACTATTTTACAGGACACTATTTCCAAACTCAGAGAGATTTCCCCCTCTGGACAAAACCTTAAAGTTCCAGAAAACCATGAATAACCCCCCCCTCCCCTTGCCCTTTCTAACACAGGGGATACACCAAGCAAAATAAACAGAAATCTATACGCTCTGCTATCTAAACTTACTTCAGAAAAGGGAGGTTTGATTTTCTGTAGGTTCCTTCTGTCTTCCAAGATCACCCTCTCTCAGACAAAGACACCCACTAAAAACTTCCCCCCTCCCAAAGTTTGAAAGTATCTTGTCCCCTTATTGGTCAGATGCCAGCCAGGTCAGGTGTCAGTCTGGCTACCTGCATTTCTTAACCCTTTACTGGAAAGAGGATTTTATAGCACTGCATCAGACCCTCTCCCCCTTCCCTTCATATTTATGACAGGCTTGTTACTCCAAGTGGGGTTCACACTTTAAGCACTGAAATTTGTGATTTTAAGTGAGTCTTAAGTACAGTGGCTAAGAACGGTCAGGAGGAGGTAACAGTTTTGTTATTTTTGGTTTGCTTATTTTGGGAAAGGGAAGGAAGAGCAGGAAAGCAGGATAATGAGTGAAAGCAGTGAAGTGATTGCAGAGTTGGAGCTTTTTAGCCTTCAGTTTGCAGAAAAGGAGAGAGAGCACCAGAGATTATTGTAACTGAAGGAACTGGAGATAAAGGAAAAAGAGAGAGAAGAAAGAGCAAAAGAGAGAGAGCGAAACCGCCAACTGGACTTGCTAGAGAAGCAGAACCAGAACCCCCCTAGCCCAACGACTCCCATCACTCCAAAAATCACAAATGAGAACACTTATGTCCTGCTTACAGTGAAGCTGTTGATATTGCTGAATATCTGACTACCTTCGAAAGCCTGTGTGTAATACATGAAATCCCTGAGGATAAGAGAGTTCCTGCCCTGATTGCAAAATTAATTGGGAAAGCTGGAAATGTATTCAATGGAATGCCTATTGAAGGTCTGTTCCCTCCCCTCTCTAGGGTCAGCACTGCCTGCCCCTGAGAAGAAGGCACCAGGTAAGAACGGATCAGGGTGTGGTGCTGTATTACGAGAGGGGAGGGCTGTAGCGAGGTGGGGATCAGGAATGGGGGTAGAAGGCTGTATTGGGGTGAGAAATCTGGTGCATGTTTTGGGGCAGGGGAGTTCCTACCCTTTGTTTACTATCTTTTAACCAGTTACCAATCCGTGAGAGCATCTTCCCTCTTATCGCGTGGCAGCTTACTTTGCATAAGAGCATTTGGTAAGGGACCTGTCAAAAGCTTTCTGAAAATCTAAGTACACTATATCCGTTGGATCCCCTTGTTCCACAGGCTTGTAGACCACCTGTAACGATGCTGGTTCTGGCGGAATCCAACTGAGAGTGCCAATTCAGGACAAATTGCTTCAAGCCGGGCAGTTACAGCCCAAAGCTGGGGTTTTTTCACCTCTAAGGCAAACCAAACCTGCCAAACAGAGAAGACTTTGGTTTTTCCCCACTAGCTAACCACAAGTCATACAAGCAAGTCCCTTAGACACTCCAGTTTCCCAGTATTACCCCCAATGCCCCAGTAAAAAAGAAAAGGGTTCTCCCGATCCCAAAGGACCAAGCCCCCAGACCCAGGTCAATATACAAATTAGATCTTACTCACAAATCATGCTGTTGCCAATCTGTTAGAATCTAAAATCTAAAGGTTTATTCATAAAAGGAAAAACGTCTAGGTGAGAGCTAGAATTGGTTAAAGGGAATCAATTGCATACAGCAATGGCAAAGTTCTTGGTTCAAGCTTGTTGCAGTGATAGAATAAACTGCAGGTTCAAATCAAGTCTCTGGAGTACATCCACAGCTGGGATGGGTCATTCAGTCCTTTGTTCAGAGCTTCCATTGGAGCAAAGTCCTTCCAGAGGTATGAAGCAGGATTGAAGACAAGATGGAGATGAAGCATCAGCCTTTTATAGTCTTTTCCAGGTGTAATAACACCTCTTTGTCCTTACTGTGGAAAATTACAGCAAAATGGAGTTTGGAGTCACATGGGCAAGTTCCTGCATACTTTGCTGAGTTACAAGGCGTGTCTGCCTTCTCTCAATGGGTCAGTTGTGTAGCTGATGGTCCTCAATGGGCCATCCAGCCGGTTAGCAGAGCTGACACCAACTCATCTGGGGTTTCACCCAGAAGCATAGCAAAAGATTGAAATACAGACAGTATAGAGCCAATATTCATAACTTCAACTACAAAAACGATATACACCTACAGACAGCATAATCACAACCAGCAAACCACAAACTTGTCTTCGGCACCTTATACTACAACCTTTGTACAATATTTGCTGCAAATATATAACAGTGGCTGTAACAATGATCTATACAGTTACAGATTATGTCAATAACGTCACACCCCCTCAAAGAATTCTAGTAGATTGGTGAGGCATGATTTCCCTTTACTAAAACCATGTTGACTCTTCCTCTACAAATTATGTTCATCTATATGTCTGACAATATTATTCTTTATTATCGTTTCAACCAGTTTGACTGGTACTGAAGTCAGTTTTACAGCCCTGTAATTGCCGGGATCAGCTCTGGAGCCCTTTCTAAAAATTGGCTATCCTCTGCTGAACTCTCTCCAATTTTTCCACATCCTTCTTATAGTGTGGAGCCCAAAACTAGACACAGGACTCCAGATGAGGCCTTACAAATGTCGAATAGAGGGGAATGATCACGTCCCTCGAGCTGTTGGCAATGCCCCTACTTATACAGATGCAGCTGGCTCTGGGGTGGGACAGCCAAGTAACCGCCTCACACCACTCCCTGGAACATGGTGCCCATTGCTGAGCCCCTTGCCCTGCTCCCTGCACCACAGCACCCCTAATGAGCCCCTTGCCCTGCACCCTGGAGCACGGTGCCCCCTACTGAGCCCCCAGCAGCACGATGTCCCCTAGTATCGCAAGGGGGCCTGCACTGATGCCAGGAGGTCTGTCTCTGTTCCAGCCCTGCCATGGCGCGTGAATACTTCTCCCACAAGGGGGTGCTGTTCCCATACTTGGGTTACTCCCCTGAGGATCTGAGCTACGTGGAGAATGAATTCCAGGTGCGGGACGACGACATCTTCAGCGTCACCTACCCCAAGTCAGGTAGGGGAGAGCGGGGGTTGGGGGTTGGGGTGGTTCCTGACACACACACGGACGTTAGATGGAAACACCTAAGCCGGTAGCTGGAGGCTGCAATGTCACATGACCTGATTTCCGAGATGCCAGACCCCGGCACACAGACCCCCAGCCCAGAGCGAGACAAAACAGGCTGCTCCCTGGGGCCCAGCTCCCCCACCTGGCGCTAGGCTGCCTCTCTGCAGAAGCACTCTGATCCCAGGCTTTCTCCAGAGCCGCCGGCAGGGCCAGGAGACCCCTGACAGAGCAAAATGAGAGCTTCAGATTTTAGCTCTGTCAATGCACCTCAGCGGATGTGGGCTGGGAGCTGGGAGCCGGTTCTCCTGGGTTCTCTCCCCGGCTCTGGGAGCAGAGGGGGACCTAGCAGGTTGAGGGGGTTGTTTTAGCCCATTAACCCTTTCATCCCCAGGCACTAGCTGGATGCGGGAGATTCTGTGTCTGATCCGTTGTGACGGGGACCCCGGCTGGGTGCGCAGCGTGCTGAACTGGGACCGGGTGCCGTGGGTGGAGAGCCACCAGGGGCTGCAGGATGCCCTGAAATACCCCCCGCCCCGGCTGCTCTGCTCCCACCTCCCCGTCCAGCTCTTCCCCAAGTCCCTGCAGCGCTCCAAGGCCAAGGTGAGAGGCGGAAGAGCAGGGGCTGCGGGTCGGGATTGAGGGGCACTGTCAGGGTTCCCTCCCCACTCTGAACTCTGGGGTACAGATGTGGGGACCCACATGAAACACCCCCGAAGTTATTTCTACCAGCTTCACTTAAAAACTCCCCCAAGGCACAAATTCCTTGTCCTTGGACAGTATTGCTGCCACCACCAAGTGATTTACACAAACATTCAGGGAGGGGCCACTTGGAGCCCTATCCCCCCCCCCCAAAAAATATCCCCCCAACCCCCTTCACCCCCTTTCCTGGGGAGGCTTGAGAATAATATACCAACCAACTGGTTACACAGTGAGCACTGACCAAACCTCTGGGTCTTTAGGACACTGCACATCAATTGGTTTCTTAAAAGAAGAATTTCATTTAAAAAAAGTAAAAGAATCACACCTGTAAAATCAGGATGGAAGGTAACTTTAGAGGGTAATAAAAAGATGTAAAACACCGAGGATTCCCCTCTAGGCTTAACTTCAAAGTTACAAAAACCAGGAATAAACCTCCCAATAGCCTAGGGAAAATTCACAAGCTCAAAACAAAAGATAATTTAACACCTTTCCTGGCTTTAGTTCCAATTTTTGTAATCCTAGATGCTTATTCCAGGCAGGGCCACCCAGAGGGGTGGCAAGAGGGGCAATTTGCCCCAGGCCTTGGGACCCGCACGGGCCCCCACCAGATGTCACCATGGCGGCACTTTCACCGACGGGGCGGCGCTCCGGGTCTTCGGTGGCACTTCGGTGGCGGGTCCTTCAGTGCTGCCGAAGATAGCCGGAGCGAGTGAAGGAAGTGCTGCCGAAAATTACTTTGCCCCAGGCCCCCTGAATCCTCTGGGTGGCCCTGATTCCGGGTAGGGTTTTAGGAGATGTTTTTTCCTACCCTGGTCCCTCTTTGTCTCCGACAGAACACAAAGAGAGACACAAACAGAACCTCCCACACAGACTGGAAAGTATTTTTTTTCCTTATTGGTCCTTTTGGTAGGGGGCCAACCAGGTTATTTGAGCTTCTTAACCCCTCACTGGTGAGGGATTCTGTACCTCTGGCCAGGAGGGATTTTATATTACTCCATGAATAAAGGTTGTTCCCCCTCCTATATTTATGACAGGTACTGAGATGGCTGGGTGTAGGGCACGGGGTGAATCCAGGGCTGCTGGCAGTTGAGTTACACCAATGTGGGCGTTCTGCCAGCCAGGGGTGGGGCAGTGACAGCCTTGGGGTTGGTGGCTCATTGCCGGATTCCCGTGGGTTAGCACAATCCTCGGGCAGTGACACCCTCCACCGCTGCCCCAGCCTGGTCTGATCCCTCCCCGCCCCACAGATCATCTACACCCTGCGCTGCCCCAAGGACGTCCTGGTCTCGCTCTACCACTTCTCCAAGCTGACGCGCCTCTTCAAGACCCCGGGATCCCTGGACTCCTTCCTCGAGGACTTCCTGAGCGGGAACGGTGAGCAGCACCCCGGGGCCCTCGGGGTCCCTGCTGCTGTTAGGGAAATGCAGGCAGCCTCCTCCCGCCCGATGCCTGGGCTCCCAGCCTCTCACTGCTGTGATCCAGTTTGTGCATCCCCAGCCAGCTCAGAGCTGCCCTTTGCCCAGGGCCCAGCACAGCCGAAGCGTGGTCCAGCCTTGCTGCATCAGTTATGAATGTAAAAAAATTGATTGAGCCCCGGCACCACTTTAATTATAAATTAAACACTGGTGGGAGGGGTTGAGTGGTGCCAGCTTTGGGGTCACCGTGCCGCTCTCCCCTGCACAGTGGCCTATGGCTCCTGGTTTGAACACGTCACCGGCTGGATGGGGCTGAAGAGCAACGAGAACTTCTTCTCCATCACCTACGAGGAGCTGCAGGAGGTAGGTAAACCCCGCCCTTGGAGCCACGCCCACACATAACTCCACCCATAGGGACACTCCCATACATAACCCCGCCCGTGAGCCATGCCCACCATAATCCCACCCCACGCCCCCAGCCAGGTGGTGTTCTGGGGTGTTGCCAGCCCCAGCTCCCCAGGCCTCCTTGTCCATGTCCCGGGTGTTGGCTCCTCCTGCTCTTTGCATTCCTCTGCCTTAGAATCATAGAATCTCAGGGTCGGAAGGGAGCTCAGGAGGTGTCTAGTCCAACCCCCTGCTCAGAGCAGGACCAACCCCAACTAAATCATCCCAGCCAGGGCTTGGTCAATCCTGACCTTAAAAACCTCTAAGGAAGGAGATTCCACCAGCTCCCTAGGGAACCCATTCCAGTGCTTCACCACCCTCCTAGTGAGAAAGTTTTTCCTAAAATTCAACCTCTCCAAAGTGGCTCATGCCCAAGGCCCTCTGCCCTGGAAGGGGTCTCTTCCTGAGCACCCAGTGGGGAGCAGGACCCTGTGGGGTGGTGGGGAACTGAGGCACATGTGGAGCATAAAATTGTCACCGTAGCCTCACCCTCTTCATGGCAGCGGGTGTCTCCCCCAGGATCCGCGGGGCAGCGTGCGGAGAATCTGCCACTTCGTGGGGAAGGAGCTGAGTGAGGAGCAAGTGGCCGCGGTGGTGGAGAACGCCTCCTTCCAGAGCATGAGGGGGAACAAAATGGCCAACTACTCCCAGGTGCCGGACGAGTACATGGACCACGAGAAGGGGGAGTTCTTGAGGAAAGGTGAGCCCAGGCCTGGGCTAGGAGGGCGCTGCGAGTTGGGACTGAGGTGCACCGGCAGAGCGGCATGAGGCAGGGCCAGGAGAGACGGGGGATGCAGGTCCAGAGTGAGGGGCACCAGCATAGAATGTGGGGGCAGGGCTGGGGAGCAGGGGCTGTGGGGTGGGGGTGAGGGGCTCCCGGCCTAGCCCATGTCCCTTGTGGTTTGCAGGGATCTGCGGCGACTGGAGGAACCATCTCTCGGAGGAGCAGAGCCAACGATTCGACGCCGTTTACCGGGAGCGGCTGCAGAGTCTGGGCATGACCTTCCCATGGGACTGACGGCCCCACGCCCGCCACGTCTGCACCCATAATACACTGGTCCTGGGCCACCCACATGCTGCTGGGTTTATTGTACCTGGGACTCCTAGACTTTAAGGTCAGAAGGGACCATTATGATCATCTAGTCTGACCTCCTGCACAACGCAGGCCACAAAATCCCACCCACCCACTCCTGTTATAATCCTCTCACCTATGTCTCAGCTATTGAAGTCCTCAAATCATGGTTTAAAGACTTCCAGGTGCAGAGAATCCTCCAGCAAGTGACCCGTGCCCCACGCTGCAGAGGAAGGCGAAAAACCCCAGGGCCTCTACCTTGGAGGAAAATTCCTTCCCGACCCCAAATATGGCGATCAGCTAAACCTGAGCATGTGGGCAAGACTCACCAGCCAGACCTCCAGGAAAGAATTCTCTGTAGTAACTCAGATCCCACCCCATCTAACATCCCATCACAGGCCATTTGGCATTTTTACCACTAATACTCAAAGATCAATTAATTGCCAAAATTAGGCTATCCCATCGTACCATCCCCTCCAGTTAGCCCTTTTGAAATAAAAAATCCTAGTCACAGATTTATTATTGTTTATCCTTCCATTCAGTTTGAACTGAATTAGCTCATGATCGCTCAATCCCCTACAACCATTTCTTCTACGAGGTCCTCACTACTCCCCGAAACCAAATCTAAAATGACATCCCCTCTTGTTGGTTCAGCACTACTTGGTGAAGGAATACATCAGCTATCGCATCTAAGAAAAACCGAAGCCTATTACTATTACTAGCACTTATCCTCCAGTCTATATCTGGAAAGTTAAAGTCTCTCATGATCACACAATTCCCATTATTGTTTACTTAATTCAAAACATTAAAGAGGTCTCTATCCATATCCAAATCAGATCCCAGTGGTCTATAGCACACCCCAAGCACTATCCCAGGGGAGGTTCTAGTAACTTTCTTCCCCAATGTGATTTTTGCCCAGGCAGGCTCTGTCTATGGTGACCAGACAGCAAATGTGAAAAATCAGGACAGAGTGTGGGGTTGTAATAGGAGCCTAAAGAAGAAAAAGACCCAAAAATCAGGTCTGTCCCTAAAAAATCGGGACATCTGGTCACCCCAACACTGTCTTATCCATTCCATCACTTCTTATTTCTTTACAGTCTACCTCATCATTGATATTCAATAATACTCCACCCCCTTTACCTTTATTTCTGCCTTTCCTAAACAGCACATACCCTTCAATACCTGTACTCCAGTCAGGACTACTATTCCACCATGTTCCTGTTATCCCTACAATATCTGGTTTCACTTCCTGCACCAGTAGCTCTAGTTCCTCCATTTTGTTACCTAGGCTCCTTGCATTGGTGTACGAACACCTTAATTTTTGCTGTTTGGCCTCGCTCACATTCTTTACCCGATTAGGCACGGACATTGTACCGTCAGTATGACCTATTAGACTGGTACCCACACTGCCCTTCCTCCTTGTATCCATTCTCCTACCCACGGCTGTATCTTTTTTACTTCGTTTTCTTCCCTCTCAATGTTAAAATCCGGCGTGGAGATTACCGGGACATCTCCCAACTGTCTCCCCGAAATCCCTAGTTTAAAGCTCTCTTAATCAGTTGTGCCAGCCTCCATCCTAGAAGTCTATTTCCCTCCCTACTCAGGTGAAGTCCATCCCGCGAGAACAGTCCTCTGTCCATGAATGCCTCCCAGTGGCCATACATCCCAAAGTCCTCCTTATAGCACCACTGCTTGAACCATCAATTGAGCATCATAATCTTGTCACACCTTTGTTGACCTTTTCTAGGATGGGCAGAATCACACTGAAGATCACCTGAGCCTCGATTTCCTTAAGCGTCTTCCCCAGCCTGGTGTAGTCTCCCTTGATACGTTCCAGCGAGAATCGATAGGAAATAATAGCCGTATCATTTGTTCCCATATGAAGGACAATCAGTGGAGTCTTTCCCGCTCCTCTTAGGATCCTCTTCAACCTCAGGTCCACATCCAGTATCTTAGCACCCGGCAGACAGCACACCCTTCTGTTCTCTGGATCAGCTCTGGTTACCTGCCTATCTATTCTTCTCAGTAAGGAGTCCCCAATCACAAAGACCTGCCGTTTCCTAGTGATTGTGTGATTCTCCTGTCTATACCCTGTTTCCTCTAGCTGCATGCCCTCTCGATTCCTTTTCTCCCTTGAAATCCTTTTCAACCCATCCTGTATCTTCCTAGGGCTCATATTTGGTGGTGTCATCTCCATTGACTCTTCCGCTTTTTCTCTAGGACCAGCCGCTCTTCTCTTCTTCCCCTCCCATCTTCAGTGTCCACCTGCTGTACCCCTTCTTCATTTTCCAACGCCGCAAACCTGTTCTTGAGCTCTATTTCTCCTTCGCTAGCCCGTCTTTTCCTCTGCCTGGTTCTCGTAGTCACATGCTTCCACTCTCCATTTTCTTCACCCAGCAGTCTCCCCTCAGAGTTCTTTGGTCCTGCTTCCAGCTGCAAGTCTGAGCTTTTCCCCTCAGCCTCCTCATGTCTTTGCTCCATGATCTGCTCGAACCCCCTTCTAAACTCAACCAGAGTTTCCACCTCCATCTCCAATCCTCGGATCTTGTCTTCCATCAGCTCTATCAGGCGACGCTTCATGCAGAGGAATCTCTTTTTTCAGGTACCCCCTCCAGTATCATGTACATACCGCAGCTTCCACATCCAGTCATCTTCAATGTGTGCTCCACTGCTTGGCTCACTATCACTGCTGCCTCTGGACCTGTCAATGCCTCCGCACCTGAGTCCTGTTAGTGCAGGAAACACAAACCAAACCAAAACCCCACCACCTGCAGCACAACACCCACCCCCCAGGAACCGCCGCCCTCCCTTGGCTAGCCTGTCTGTTCCTCTGCCTGGTTCTCCTCGTCTTCCCCCCTAAACTCCCCTGGTTACAGCTCTGTTTGCTGGCTCCTGTGCTGCTGCCTGACTGGTTGGCTACCTTTATAGGACCCCTAATCAGAGAAGCCCCGCCCCCTACTCAGGGCTCAGCTTCTCTCCCGGCACAAACCCCCTACAAGCCTCTACACATTCAAATAATTCAAACTAACCCCAATAAACATCGCATTGCCTGGACTTGGGACTTCTGGTCTTCTGCTTTCTGCCTGCATGACAAGAACCAGGGGAGGGGAGAAGGGAAAGCCCTCTAACAGACCCCCTCCTCTCCCAGCTCTGCGGATTGAACCCAGGAGTCCTGGGTCCCCTCCCGGCCTCTCTGGGCTGCACTATTTTGCCCCTGCCTCTATAACTCCGTATGTCCAACCTGTACAGCACCGAGCACATCGGGCCAAGTCTGGGCTGTGATCCAGGCAGCGGGGCTGGATCAATGTGTGTAGTGGGGGTGCTGAGAGCCATTGGCCCAAACTGTTAACCCTGTTTATAATGGAAACCACTTCAAGCCAGGGGTTGCAGCAGCAACCCTGCAACGCTAGTTCCAGCACCTCTGGGCCCAGGGCAGAGTTAAGGGGATTTCAGGCAGCACCTTCACTCTGCTTTGCCAGGGGAGTCAGCGCCCAGCCCCGTGACTGGGTCCCAGCTCGGCGTGGCCCGTGGCCTGGGGATTCACAGGGCTCTGGGGCAATGGCCAGCCCAGCGCTCGGCGTAGGAGCCATTTCCCCAGCACAGGGAACCCAGAGGGTCTGATTCCACCCAGCCTACTAGGAGCTGGGGTGGGTCTGGCCCTGCCTTAACCCTTTGAGTTCTCCGCACAGCCTTCAGATGGGGGGTTCTCAGCTCTTGGGAGGGGGGGTTGGATGGGCCCAGCCATGGGCAGAAGAGTGGATGTGGGGGCAGGGGGGGTGGGGGAAGAGACGGGGTGAGCGAGAGGGGGCTCAGCCCCAGTGACTCCAATGGAGTTACTCCTGATTTACACCAGGGCACTAACCTGCCAAGGCCCTGAGAACACACTGTTGCACCAGCTGTTCTCTGCTGCACCTGCCTTTGTTTTTAACAGAGGAAGCGGGAGGGCAGCTGGAAGCCGGGTAGGGAGTAGTGTGGGGGGTGAGCTGTGGGGGAGGGGCTGGAAGCTGGGTAGGGAGAAGGGGGCTGGGTTGTGATTGGGGGGGGATGAGAGTAGGGTAAGTCAAAGGAGGAGGTTCCTGGGGTGTGATTTTGGGGCTGGGAGCAGTATTGGGGATTGTGAGCTGGGAGAGGGAGGAGTAGTAGAAGGAGGAGGGGCTGAGGCATGGTTGGGGGGCTCAGAGCAGGAGGGAGGTGGCTGGGAGCCAGGGGAAGGGGCTGGACCCTAGTTGGGGGGCTGGGAGCCAGGGGAGCGGGTCTGAGATGGGATGGGGCACCTCCAAGTCCTGGCGTTATTTCCTGGGTTACGAAAATTCACACAGGGGCTTCCTACTAAACAGAGACGTCCCGATTACACCCCCAGTGCAGCCCCCCTGGCCCGCCCAATACCCACACTGCCCCTGCCCCCACCTTGCTCCCCTTCCCTGGCCTTTTCTGCCCCCTCCCCTCCTGGGGAGTGGAACGGGGCCATGCGAGGTCGATTCTACCACACACCTACGGGCGTGGAGGTTGTGGGGAGGGGGAAGAAAGTAACAGAAATCCCAGATGTCGAGAGTGAGGTGGGGGAGGACAGAGCTGGCCTGAGTGGGGGGGGGGGTCAGGGATGTTGGGGGTCAGCAGAGGATCAGAGCCACAGAAGTTCTGCCCCCCTCCCCCCACAGGCTGGTTGGGCACCGAAGGGTTAATGTCAGTGTCAGGGTGGGGCCGGAGGAGGCTGGGCCGGAGCCCTGGACAGAGGCAGCCCAGACCTGCCGGAGCTGGGGTGAGTACCTGAGCCCCGTGCCTGGGAATTCCCAGCCCCCAGGGGGTCCCCGACCCAGAGCCCCCTGCTGCCCCGAGGTGATCCCGGCCCCTTCCCAGCAGCCAGAGTCACTGCCCGAGCTGGGGACAAATCCAGAGCCACCCCAGAGAGCTGTGGGGGGAGCCCTAGTGAGTGCAATGGGGTCACTCCTGATATACACCGGGGCAGCGAGAGGGGCATTGGCCCGTGACTGCAATGGGGTCACTGCTGGGACACTGCGAGCAGCGCTGGTCTCCCCGGCTCAGAAAGGACACCGGGGTTTGCAACCGGTGCATAAAAGGGGAATGAAGATGCTGAGGGGGATGCAGAGTTTCCGTCCGAGGGGAGATTCTAGCTGGGGTCTGTCAGCTCGGAGCAGAGACGGCTGCGGGGGGTGACAAAGGTCTATGACTCCTGCCTGGGGTGGAGAACACAACTAGGGACACGTAACACAAGGGCCAGGGGTCGCCCGACAAAGACAAACCAAAGGAATCCCCCCCTTCACCCCGCACACTGCCCACCTGTGCCCCTCGCTGGCCAGGCGGGTTGTAACGGGTTCAAGGGAGCGTGAGGGACAGGACCTTCGCTGGCCACTAGCCAGGATGGGCAGGAAGCAGCCCCACGCTCCGGGGGTCCCTAAACCTCTCACCACCAGAAGCCGGCAGGATCTCTCCATATCTGCAGCCCAGGGGGGTTGGGGTCGCTTTATCAGACAGGATCCAGCTGGGCCCTTCTTAAATTCTGCCCCCTACCGCCCCGCACACACACAGCTCAGGGTCAGCGCCTATGGGCTCATGTCCCCAGCCTGACCCTCTCCCTTCCCAGGAGCCCACGGGCGGGTTCCCCTCCAGGGTGCCCAGCTCTGATCCGGTCCCAGGGCAGGGCCTGGCTGGCTCAGGCAGAGGCAGTGCAGGGATTCACTGTATCTCTAGGGTGGAGACATCTGCAAACCCAAACCCCCAACAGGCACTAATCGGCGCCCCCTGTTGGCTGCCCTGCTGTAGATGCTGAGTGGGCCTCGGAGCCGGAGTTCCCAGCTCCCCACAGAGGGGCTGATGTGGAGCAGGGACGGGGGGTGACTCAGGCTGAATGGTTCCCCCACCATCCTGGCTGATGAGCTGCTGCCATGAAAGCGACCCCTCCCCGGGGGTGGGGGCATGACAGGATCTGCCACACACCTGCCCCCTCCACTCCCACACCAGACCCTGGGCACCTGACACAGCTGGGAAGGGGCACAGGGACCTGCCAGGGAAAGGCAGCCGGGAGCCATGAGCCACCCCAGGGCCCAGGTCCAAAGGTCCCTGTGCCGGGCAGGAAACACCCAGCAGGGCCTCCGAAGTGTGAATGGCACCAGCCCTGCCCGGGTCCAAGGGTCACTGTGGGGGGCAGGGGGAGAGCAGAGAGCCTGGGCCTGTTACACAACCCCACAGAGGGCTCCCACCCCAGGCACGGGCTGTTCTCCCGGCCGCAGCCACCAGCACGGGCCCGAGAGTCCTTCCGGGAACACGCCACGGAATCAGCTCAACCGGTGCTGAGATGCAGCTGGCTCTGGGGTGGGACAGCAAAGCAACAGCCTCACCCTGCTGAGCCCCCTGCTCCCTCCCTGCAGCATGGTGCTCCCTACTCAGTCCCCTGCAGCACGATGTCCCCTAGTAGCGCACGGGGGCCGGCACTGACGCCAGGAGGTCTGTCTCTGTCCCAGCCCTGCCATGGCGCGTGAATACTTCACCCACAAGGGGGTGCTGTTCCTGTGTGTGAATTACTCCCCCGAGGTGCTGAGCTACGTGGAGAACGAATTCCAGGTGCGGGACAGGACCAGCTGATTGAGCACCTAGTCCAGGACAGGAGCTTCCATCGCTGGTTCCGGGGACTGCCCATGCAGCAGCCGATACGGCTGGAACCAGGGACTGCCTGAGCAGCCGTCCCAGGGGTGGTGGGAGTAGCCGCAGGTTGGCATCTCCCGGCAGCAGTCCCTGGGGTGGCTGGAGTGGCAGCAGACCCCCATTACTCCCTCCCGCCACTGCTATCACAGGCTCTCCCTCACCAACACCCCCGCCTCCAAGATTCAATCAGGGCTATTTACGGTGTAAGTCATGGAGAGGTCACGGGCCGAAATTTGTTGTTTCTTCCCCGTGACCTGTTTATGACTTTTACTAAAAATGCCCATGAGTAGATCGTAGCCTTACTAATAAACTATATACAGCGCCTAGCATGAGGGGCCTGTGACATTCTATACTTTGGGGACACATCCTGTAACCCCCATATTTCTCATGTTTATGTAATTGTGATACTGCATCTAAAGCTCGTCATGTGAGGTATCACAGGAAAGGTTATGATCTGCTGAAAGACATTTCTCTATCCCTAAAGCATATCTTGAATGCATATGAACTTACAAGAGTTGTGTTGTATGGTTGTCACTAAAACATGCTGTAAGTTGAGGAATCAGCCAGATACAGGAACTCCTCACTTAACGTTGTAGTTCTGTTCCTGAAAAATGCGACTTTAAGCGAAACGATGTTAAACGCATCCAATTTCCCCATAAGAATTCATGTAAATGAGGGGGTTAGGTTTCAGGGAAATTTTTTGCACCAGACAAAAGACTATATATACATACACACATACACACACACATACACACACACACACTATAAGTTTTAAACAACCAATTGAATATTGGTACACAGTGATGATGATTGTAAAGCTTGGTTGAGGTGGAGGAGTGAGAGGGTGGGAATTTCCCAGGGAAGAACTTGCAGTTGGCTGAGCCCTCAAGGGTTAACTCTCACACTCTGCAAGCCAGCGGGAAAGGAGGGAGGGCAGACAGAGACACACACCCGTGTTTCTTTCAGAGACAGAGATGCACATTTCTCTTTTAAGTATCAAGAGTGAGGTCAGAAGTACACGGCCTTGTTAATTAGCTCAGCAAGCCCGGCAGCGGCAGCTTCTGCCCAAGGCAGCAGCTCCCTCCCTCCTGTGTCCCCCCTGCTCTATGGAAGATGGGGTAAGCAAGGTGTAGGGGGACATTAGCCCCCCTCTTCTTCCCCTCCCCCCCACACAGCAAGCAGGCAGAAGTCTCGGGGAGCAGCACTTGGCAGTGGGGGAAGGGACAGCTGAACTGCCGGCAATCGAAAGCCTGCAAACGACGTTAGAAGGGATCATTTCCCAACTGTAAACGAGCATGTTCGCTAATTGATCAGCAACGTAAAAACGAAACAACATTAACCAGGATGACTTTAAGTGAGAAGTTACTGTATTAGTTCCCCAGATGCAACAGCAAGGAAAGTAACCCAACGCCCGGGCGGGGTGTCAATGAACCCATCAGCAGCCGTTGTGCAGCCAGGGAGCTACAACGCAAGGACTCACCTGCATGAGGCAACACCAGGGGACTTGCTTAACCTTGCTCGGAAAGACTCAGCAATGCCCCCCAGACATGCCTGGACTCGTGTTCCCCAAGCACACGGGACTGAGGGTATAAAGCAGAACACAGGGGGCCCATGCTGGGCCTTTCTCCTGCCCCCACCTATGCTGCAAGCAACCAAGACACTCAGAAGAAGACTGAAGACTCCAACAGAGGAGACTGGCCCAGGTTTCAAGGGTGAAATCTGTGTACTATGAACTGCAATATCCAGTGGGGTGAGAAAAACTGCTTAATCTAGATATTGCCCCGTCTAACAGGGTTGAGAGCTTTAGACTGCATGCTTATAGAATCATAGAATTGGAAGGGACCCCCAGAGGACATCTAGTCCAGTGTCCTGCACTTATATTTTCTTTTCTTTTGGTAACTAACTCTGACATTTTGCCTATCACTTAATATCACTTAAAATCTATCTTTTGTAGTCAATAAACTTCTTTACCTGTTTATCTTTACCCGTGAATTTGTATGACGTGTGTGGAAAATCTGCTCCGGTTTGCAAAGGCTGGAGTATAGGCACTTTCCATTGATGAAGGGATGAACCAATTCATAAATCTGCATTACTCGCCTTGGGCAGTGCAGGGCGGTATATTCCTGAGGTGCACGGATGGGAGCTGGGGGGATTTGTTAGGTGCCTTTCCCTAGGTAATTCATGAGTGGCTCTGGGAGCATTCAGCCAATCTAGCTGGGAGTGGGGTCTCCACATGCGGTTGTGCTAAGTGATCACAGCAGCTGGAGGGGTTTGCTACTTGTCACTAGCAAGGCAGTGTGAGAGACAGCCCAGGCTGGAGAGAGTTCAGGGAGTACAGCGGTCCCGCGGTCCCAGGCTGCAACCTGGGGATCCTGTCACTGGGTCCTAGGCTGAGACTGGGGTCCTAGGCACTCCTGGAATACACCTAATAAATAGCACTAATAATGTACAGTGCCTGTGTCTGGGGCGCCTCAGTGCTGCGGCTGTGCAAACAATAAGTGATACTAATGAACGATGCCATTGATACAAGAGGAACTGGGGACAACAGGGCCAGGGATCAGTGGAGGCTGGAAGGTTTCTCCTCAGAAGAGGAGGGAAGGTCTGGAACAGCCTCCCGATCATTGTTGGGGGCAAACCCCCTCCCTAGTCCGAGGAAGGAGCTGGATCAGTTTGGGACGGGGCTGATCTGTTGGGTTCCTGCGATAGCCGGGAGGGGATTCCATGGCCCAGGAGAGCCCTGTGTTCCTGCCAACACCTCACGCTGCTGGGATGGGCCCTGGACTCACCCTCTGCATCATGGACTCCAGGGTGTGGGGAGCCACCCCCCCCCCACATCCTCAGGGACTCCCCCACACTAGGGCCCAGGATACTGCCAGTGGATCACCCTCTTGGCCCTGTCTCGCCTTTGACATCCTTACGGGCAGAGCTGGGTGGGGCTGATGCCTCCTGGGCTGAGGTGACAGCATGCGGCCCCTGGGGGTATTGGTGGGCTGTGTGTGTGTGTGTGTCCACGCGTGTGTGTGTGTGTTCCTGCTGCTCCCTGTTGGATGGGATCATGTTCTGTTCATGGCAAACCCAGAGAAGTTAGATAAAAAACCAAATCCTCTTGCTGGAAGCTGCCACGTCACCTGGTTTATTTCTCAGACTCCAGAGCCCTCTGCTGGACACACGCCCCAGCCCAGCTCTGCCTATTGCAGATGCTCTAGTGACGCTGCCCCAGGGGGCATCTCCCAGGGCACAATGAGCCCAGCAGCACGTGGGTGGCCCAGGGCCGGTGTATTAGGGGTGCAGACGCGGCGGGCGCGGGGCCATCAGTCCCAGGGGAAGGTCATGCCAAGACCCTGCATCCGCTCCCGGTAAACGGCGTCGAATCGTTGGCTCTGCGCCTCCGAGAAATGGTTCCTCCAGTCGCCGCAGATCCCTGCAAACCACAAGGGAGGTGGGCTAGGGTGACCCCCACCCCCACCCCACAGCCCCTGCCCCCCCGCCCTGCCTCACGCCGCTCTGCCAGTGCCCCTTAATCCTGACCTGCAGCCCCCACCCTGGGCTCACCTTTCCTCAAGTACTGCCCCTTCTGGTGGTCCATGTACCCTCACGCAGCTCTGCCGGTGCACCTCAGTCCCAACTCGCAGCCCCCTCCTAACCCAGGCCTGGGCTCACCTTTCCTCAATAACTCCCCCTTCTCGTGGTCCATGTACTCGTCCAGCACTTGGGAGAAGTTGGACATTTTGTTCCCCCTCATGCTCTGGAAGGAGGCGTTCTCCACCACCGCGGCCACTTGTTCCTCACTCAGCTCCTTCCCCACGAAGCGGCAGATTCTCCGCACGCTGCCCCGCGGATCCTGGGGGAGACACCCACTGCCATGAAGAAGGTGAGGCTACGGTGACAATTTTATGCTCCACATGTGCCTCCGTTCCCCTCCACCCCACAGGGTCCTGCTCCCCACTGGGCGCTGAGGATGAGACCCCTTCCAGGGCACATGGCCTTGGCCATGAGCCACGTTGGCCACCTGAGGCCAGACCCTGTTCCAGGAGAAGCCAACACCCGGGACATGGATGCCGAAGCCTGGGGAGCTGGGGCTGGCAACACCCCAGAACACCACCTGGCCGAGAGTCCGGGGTAAGATTATTTGTGAGAATGGCTCAGGGGCGGGGTTACTTGTGGGAATGGATCTAGGGGCAGGGTTCGGTGTGGGCGTGGCTCAGGGGCAGGGTCACATGTGGGCATGGCTCTAGGGGCGGGGTTACATGTGGGCGTAGGAAGGGCGGGGTTTCCCTACCTCCTGCAGCTCCTCATAGGTGATGGAGAAGAAGTTCTCATTGCCCTTCAGCCCCATCCAGCCGGTGACGTGGTCAAACCAGGAGCCAAAGGCCACTGCGCAGGGGAGAGTAGCACGGTGACCCCAGAGCCGGCATCGCCCAGGCCCCTCCACCCAGTGTGTAATTATGTGGAGCCGGGACTCTGTTACATTCATAACTGATGCAGCAAGGCCGGAGGTGACGGGGCTCTGACCTGCCAGGCCCGGAGGTGCCGGGGCCCTGGCACAAATCCAGCACTACCTCCACCTAACTTCCCTCCACCGTGCGGCGCCGCATGACCGCGCAGCAGCCTAACGCTGTGCTGGGCCCTGGGCAAAGGGCAGCTCCGAGCTGGCTGGCGATGCACAAACTGGATCACAGCAGTGAGTGGCTGGGAGCCCAGGCATCGGGCGGGAGGAGGCTGCCTGCGTTTCCCTAACAGCAGCAGGGCCCCCGAGGGCCCTGGGGTTCTGCTCACCGTTCCCGCTCAGGAAGTCCTCGAGGAAGGAGTCCAGGGATCCCGGGGTCTTGATGTGGCGGAACAGCTTGGTGAAGTTGTAGAGCGAGACCAGGACGTCCTTGGGGCAGCGCAGGGTGTAGATGATCTGTGGGGCGGGGAGGGATCAGACCAGGCTGGGGCAGCGATGGGGGTGTCACTGCCGGAGGATTGTGCTAACGATCGGGGGACGGGGATCCCAAGGGAATCCGGCAATGAGCCACCAACCCCAGGGCTGTCACTGCCCCACCCCTGGCTGGCGGCTCTTTGCCCAAGGGGACCCGCCACACGCCCTCATCGGTGTAACTCAACCACCAGCAGCCCTGGATTCAACCCCTGCACAGCCCTGTCGGTGCCCCTCAATCCCGACCCACAGCCCCTGCTTCCCGCCTCTCACCTTGGCCTTGGAGCCCTGCAGAGACCTGGGAAAGAGCTGGACAGGGAGGTGGGAGCAGAGCAGCCGGGGCGGGGGGTATTTCAGGGCAGCCTCCAGCCCCTTCTGGCTTCCCACCCAGGGTGCCCGCTCCCAGTTCAGCACGCTGCGCACCCAGCCGGGGTCCCCGTCACAACGGATCAGACTCAGGATCTCCAGCATCCAGTTAGTGCCTGGGGATGAAAGGGTTAATGGGCCTGAAACTACCCCTCAACATGCTAGGTCCCCTCAGCTCCCAGAGCCGGGGACAGAACCCAGGAGTCCTGGCTCCCAGACCTTCTGCTTTAACCCACCAGACTCCCCTTCCCAGATCTGGGAATCAGATCCAGGAGTCCTCACTACTCACTAAAACCAAATCTAAAATGGCATCCCCCCTTGCTGGTTTAAGTGATGAAATGGATAAGACAGAGTCTGTCTGGGCAAAAATCACACTGGGGAAGAAAATTACTAGAACCTCCCCTGGGATAGTGCTTGGGGTGTGCTATAGACCACCGGGATCTAATTTGGATATGGATAGAGACCTCTTTAATGTTTTTAAGGAAGTAAATACTAATGGGAACTGTGTGATCATGGGAGACTTCAACTTCCCAGATGTAGATTGGAGCATAGGAGCCGACTTTCGTCGGCTCCGCTGGGTGCTCGTGCCCCGGCCCCTCCACAACATTGGCTGGCGTCGGGGGCGGGGCCCCGCAACGTTGGCCGGCGTCGGGGGCGAGCTTTGAGCTGGGCCCAGGGCACGGGGATGGCGGGGAGCTGCTGGTGGGTGCTGAGCACCCACCAATTTTTCCCCGTGGGTGCTCCAGCCCTAGAGCACCCACGGAGTCGGCACCTATGGATTGGAGAACACGTGCTAGTAATAATAATAGGGCTCAGACTTTCCTAGATGTGATAGCTGATGGATTCCTTCATCAAGTAGTTGCTGAACCATCAAGGGGGGATGCCATTTTAGATTTGGTTTTGGTGAGTAGTGAGGACCTCATTGAAGAAATGGTTGTAGGGGACAACCTTGGCTCGAGTGATCATGAGCTAATTCAGTTCAAACTAAATGGAAGGATAAACAAAAATAAATCTGAGACTAGGGTTTTTGATTTCAGAAGGGCTAACTTTAATAAATTAAGGAAATTAGTTAGGGAAGTGGATTGGACTAAAGAATTTATGGATCTAAAGGTGGAGGAGGCCTGGGATTATTTCAAGTTAAAGTTGCAGAAGCTTTCAGAAGCCTGTATCCCAAGAAAGGGGAAACAATACATAGGCAGGAGTTTTAGACCAAGCTGGATGAGCAAGCATCTCAGAGAGGTGATTAAGGAAAAACAGAAAGCATACAAGGAGTGGAAGATGGGAGGGATCAGCAAAGAAACCTACCTTATTGAGGTCAGAGCATGTTGGGATAAAGCATGTAGCATGAGGCAGGCTAAAAGTCATGTAGAATTGGACCTTGCAAAGGGAATTAAAACCAATAGTAAAAGATTTTATAGCCATATAAATAGGAAGAAAACAAAGAAAGAAAGAAGAAGTGGGACGGCTAAACTCTGAGGATGGAGTGGAGGTTAAGCATAATCTAGGCATGGCCCAATATCTAAACAAATACTTTGCCTCAGTCTTTAATGAGGCTAATGTGGAGCTTAGGGATAGTGGCAGCATGACAAATGGGAATAAGGATGTGGGGGTAGATATTACCATATCCGAGGTAGAAGCCAAACTCGAACAGTTTAATGGGAGTAAATCGGGCGGCCCAGATAATCTTCATCCAAGAATATTAAAGGAACTGGCACATGAAATTGCAAGCCCATTAGCAAAAAATTGTAATGAATCTCTAAACTCAGGGGTTGTACCGTTTGACTGGAGAATAGCTAATATAGTTCCTATTTTTAAGAAAGGGGAAAAAAGTGACCCGGGTAACTACAGGCCTGTTAGTTTGACGTCTGTAGTATGCAAGGTCTTGGAAAAAATTTTGAGGGAGAAAATAGTTAAGGACATTGAGGTCAATGGCAATTGGGACAAATTACAACATGGTTTTACAAAAGGTAGATCGTGCCAAAACAACCTGATCTCCTTCTTTGAGAAAGTAACAGATTTTTTAGATAAAGGAAACGCAGTGGATCTAATCTACCTCGATTTCAGTAAGGCATTTGATACAGTACCACATGAGGAATTATTGGTTAAATTGGAAAAGATGGGGATCAATATGAAAATTGAGAGGTGGATAAGGAACTGGTTAAAGAGGAGACTACAGCGGGTCATACTGAAAGGTGAACTGTCAGGTTGGAGGGAGGTTACTAGTGGAGTTCCTCAAGGTTCAGTTTTGGCACCAATTTTATTTAATCTATTTATTACTGACCTCGGCACCAAAAGTGGGAGTGTGCTAATAAAGTTTGCGGATGACACAAAGTTGGGAGGTATTGCCAATTCAGAAAAGGATTGGGATATCATACAGGAAGATCTGGATGACCTTGTAAACTGGAGTAATAGTAATAGGATGAAATTTAATAGTGAGAAGTGTAAGGTTATGCATTTAGGGATTAATAACAAGAATTTTAGTTATAAGCTGGGGACACATCAGTTGGAAGTAAGGGAAGAGGAGAAGGACCTCGGAGTCCTGGTTGATCACAGGATAACTATGAGTCACCAATGTGATGTGGCTGTGAAAAAAGCTAATGCGGTCTTGGGTTGCATTAGGTGAGGTATTTCTAGTAGAGATAAGGAGGTGTTAGTACCGTTATACAAGGCATTGGTGAGACCTCATTTGGAATACTGTGTGCAGTTCTGGTCTCCCATGTTTAAGAAGGATGAATTCAAACTGGAACAGGTACAGAGAAGGGCCACTAGGATGATCCGAGGAATGGAAAACCTGTCTTAGGCTTGTTTAGCCTAACCAAAAGAAGGCTGAGGGGAGATATGATTGCTCTCTTTAAATATATCAGAGGGATAAATACCAGGGAGGGAGAGGAATTATTTCAGCTCAGTACCAATGTGGACACAAGAACAAATGGATATAAACTGGCCATCAGGAAGTTTAGACTTGAAATTAGACGAAGGTTTCTAACCATCAGAGGAGAGAAGTTCTGGAACAGCCTTCCAAGGGAAGCAGTGGGGGCAAAAGACCTATCTGGCTTCAAGATTAAACTAGATAAGTTTATGGAGGGGATGGTTTGATGAGACAACATGATCTTAGTCAAAGGTAAATTAATTGCCATCAGTGGTAAATAGGATCAATGGTCAATGATGGGATGTTAGAAGTTACTACAGAGAACTTTTTCCTAGGTATCTGGCTGGTGAGTCTTGCCCACATGCTCAGGGTTCAGCTGATCATCATATTTGGGGTCGGGAAGGAATTTTCCTCCAGGGTAGATCGGCAGAGGCCCTGGAGGTTTTTCGCCTTTCTCTACAGCATGGGGCACGGGTCACTTGCTGGAGAATTCTCTGCATCTTGAAGTCTTTAAACCATGATTTGAGGACTTCAATAGCTGAGACATAGGTGAGAGGATTATTCCAGGAGTGGGTGGGTGAGATTTTATGGCCTGCATTGTGCAGAAGGTCAGACTAGATGATCATAATGGTCCTTCTGACCTTAAAGTCTATGAGTCTATGAGTCCTGGTTCCCAGCCCCCACACCACATTCGCTGAGGTGCATTGACAGAGCTAAAATAAGCTGCTCTTGTTTTGCTGTGTCAGGGGTCTCCTGGCGATGCCGGCGGCTCTGGAGAAAGCCTGTGATCAGAGTGCGTCTGCAGAGAGCCAGCCAGGGCTGGTGCAAGGAAGTTTCGCGCCCTAGCCAAACTTCCTTGCACCAGACCTGCGCCGCCCCCCCCCCCCCCCCGCAATGCCGCCCCATCCCCTGCCAGCTCCCCCCACCCGCGGAAGCTCAGACTCCCCCCTGCAATGCCACCCCCGCCCCAGCCAGGTCCCCCACCAACGGGAGCTCAGCCCCCCACCACCACCCGTGACCCACCGGCCACGGAACCTGAGCGGGGAGCCCGGGGCAGCAGGGCAGCTCGCAGCGGTTGCGCCCCAGCTCCCCGCTCAGCAGCTGAGTGGGGAGCTGGGAGGCAGCTGCCCACCGCCCCCCAAATCTTGGCGCCCTAGGCGACCGCCTAGGGTCGCCTAATGGGCACGCCGGCCCTGGAGCCAGCCTAGTGCCAGGTGAGCGAGCTGGGCCCCAGGGAGCAGCCTGTTTTGTCTCGCTCTGAGCTGGGGGTCTCTGTGCCCAGAGTCTGTCATCTAGGAAATCAGGTCATGTGACATTGCAGCTTCCAGCTACCGGGTTTGGTGTTTCCACCTAACGTCCATGTGTGTGTCAGGAACCACCCCAACCCCCCAACCCCCGCTCTCCCCTACCTGACTTGGGGTAGGTGATGTTGAAGACGTCGTCGTCCCGCACCTGGAATTCATTCTCCACGTAGCTCAGCGCCGCGGGAGAGTAATACAGGGATGGGAACAGCACCCCCTTGTGGGTGAAGTATTCATGTGCCATGGCAGGGCTGGGACAGAGACAGACCTCCTGGCATCAGTTCTGGCCCCCGTGCAATACTAGGGGACATCGTGCTGCAGGGGGCTGAGTAGGGGCCACCGTGATGCAGGGAGGAGGCAGGGGGCTCAGTAGGGGCGCTGTGGTGCAGGGAGTGCGGTGGGGGCTCAGCAGGGGGTACCATGTTCCAGGGACTGGGGTAAGGCTCTTACTTGCCTGTCCCACCCCAGAGCCAGCTGTATCTGAGCACCGGTTGAGCCGATTCTGTGGCGTGTTTCCGGAAGGACTCTCGGGCCCGTGCTGGAGGCTGCCGCCAGGAGAGCAGCACGTGCCTGGGGTGGGAGCCCTCTGTGGGGTTGTGTAACAGACCAAGGCTCTCTGCTCTCCCCCTGCCCCACAGTGACCCTTGGATTTGGGCAGGGCCGGTGCCTTTCACCCTTTGGAGGTCCTGCCGGGTGTTTCCTACCCGTCACAGGGACCTTTGGACCTGGGCCTTGTCATCTGGGGGCGCTCATGGCTCCCGGCTGCCTATCCCTGACAGGTCCCTGTGCCCCTTCCCAGCTCTGTCAGGTGCCCGGGGTCTGGTGTGGGAGTGGAGGGGGCAGGTGTGTGGCAGATCCTGTCATGCCCCGGGAGGGGTCGCTTTCATGGCAGCAGGTCATCAGCCTGGGGGTGGGGAAACCATCCAGCCTGAGTCACCCCCCATCCTGGCTCCACATCAGCCCCTCCGTGGGGAGCTGAGAGCTCTGGCTACATGGCCCACTCAGCATCTCCACGAGGGCAGCCAACAGGGGGCGCCGATTAGTGCCTGTTGGGGGTTTGGGTTTGCAGATGTCTCCACCCTACAGATACAGCGAATCCCTGCACTGCCTCTGCCTGAGCCAGCCAGGCCCTGCCCTGGGACCGGATCAGAGCTGGGCGCCCTGGAGGGGAACGCGCCCGTGGGCTCCTGGGAAGGGAGAGGGTCAGGCTGGGGACATGGACCCATGGGCGCTGTCCCTGAGCTGTGTGTGTGTGCGGGGCGGGAGGGGGCAGAATTTAAGAAGGGCCCTGCTGGATCCTGTCTGATAAAGCGACCCCCACCTCCCCGGGCTGCAGTTATGGAGAGATCCTGCCGGCTTCTGGTGGTGAGAGGTTTAGGGACCCCCGGAGCGTGGGGCTGCGTCCCGCCCATCCTGGCTAGTGGCCAGCGAAGGTCCTGTCCCTCACGCTCCCTTGAACCCGTTACAACCCGCCTGGCCAGCGAGGGACACAGGTGGGCAGTGTGCGGGGTGAAGGGGGGGATTCCTTTGGTTTGTCTTTGTCAGGCGACCCCTGGCCCTTGTGTTATGTGTCCCTAGTTGTTTTCTCCACCCCAGGCAGGATTCATAGACCTCTGTCACCCCCCTGCAGCCATCTCTGCTCCGAGCTGACCAGACCCCGGCTAGAATCTCCCCTCGGACGGAAACTCTGCATCCCCCTCAGCATAAACCAGCGCAAATCAGGAGTGACCTCATTGCAGTCACGGGCCAATCCCCCACTCGCTACCCTGGTGTAAATCAGGAGTGACCACATTGCAGTCACGGGCCAACCCCCCTCTCTCTGCCCTGGAGTAAATCAGAAGTAAATCCATTGTACTCCCCTGGGCTCCCCCTGTAGCTCCCTGGGGTGGCTCTGGATTTGCCCCCGGCTTGGGCAGTGACTCTGGCTGCTGGGAAGGGGCCGGGATCACCTCGCGGGAGCCGGGGGCTCTGGGCCGGGGGGCTGGGAATTCCCAGGCACGGGGCTCAGGTACTCACCCCAGCTCCAGCAGGTCTGGGCTGCCTCTGTCCAGGGCTCCGGCCCAGCCTCCTCCCTCCCAACCCCGGCACTGACATTAACCCTTCGGTGCCCAAACAGCCTGCCGGAGGGGGACAGAACTTCTGTGGCTCTGACCTCTGCTGACCCCAACATCCCTGCCCACCCCCCGCCACCCCCCAGGCCAGCTCTGTACTTCCCCCACCTCACTCTCGACAGCTGGGATTTCTGTTGCTTTCTTCCCTCTCCCCACAACCTCCACCTCCTGGCCCCTAGGTGTGCGGTAGAATCAGCCTCGCATGTCCCTGTTCCACCCCCCAGGAGGGGAGGGAGGCACAAAAAGGTGGGGGAAGGGACAGCTCAGTGGTTTGCGCATTGGCCTGCTAAACCCGGGGTTGTGAGTTCAATCCTTGAAGGAGCCATTTAGGGATCTGGGGCAAAAATTGGGGATTGGTTCTCCTTTGAGCAGGGGTTTGGACTAGATGACCTCCTAAGGTCCCTTCCAACCCTGATATTCTATGATTCTAAGGGGAGCTAAGTGGGGGGAAGGGGGAGTGTTTGGTTTAGGGGTGGGCAAGCAGGGCTGCACTGGGGGTCAAATCAGGACATCTCTGTTTAGTAGGAAGCCCCTGTGTGAAATTTTCTTAACCCAGAAAATAACGCCAGGACTTGGAGGTGCCCCATCCCAGCTCAGACCCGCTCCCCTGGCTCCCAGCCCCCCAACCATGGCCCAGCCCCCTCCTCCCTCTCCCAGCTCACAATCCCCTCTACTGCTCCCCCTGCTCCCAGCCCCAAAGTCACAGCCCAGGCCCCTACTCCTCCTCCTCCTGCTCTCAGCCCCCCCTCATCACAGCCGAGCACCCTACTCCCTACCCAGCTTCCAGATCTCCATCCATCACAGCTCACCCCCCACTAGTCCCTACCCAGCTTCCCACCCGTCCCCCACAGCTCACCCCCCACTACTCCCTACCCAGCTCCCAGCTGCCCTCCCGCTTCCTCTGTTAAAAACAAAGGCAGGTGCAGCATAGAACAGCTGTTGCAACAGTGTGTTCTCAGAGCCTTGGCAGGTTAGTGCCCTGGTGTAAATCAGGAGTAACTCCATTGGAGTCACTGGAGCTGATCCCCCTCTTGCTCACCCTGTCTCTTCCCCCACCCTGCCTGCCCCCACATTCACTCTTCTGCCCATGGCTGGGCCCATCCAGCTCCACTTCCCCAGGGCTCAGAACCCCCCATCTGAAGGCTGTGCGGATAACTCAAAGGGTTGAAGCAGGGACAGACTCACCCCAGCTCCGGCTCGGCTGGGTGGAATCAGACCCTCTGGGTTCCCTGTGCTGGCGAAACGGCTCCTACACCGAGCGCTGGGCTGGGCATCGCCCCCAGAGCCCTGTGAATCCGCAGGCCACGGGCCAAGCCGGGACCCAGTCACGGGGCTGGGCGCTGACTCCCCTGGCAATGCAGAGTGAAGGTGGTGCCTGAAATCCCCTTAACTCTGCCCTGGACCCAGAGGTGCTGGAACTAGCGTTGCAGGGTTGCTGCTGCACCCCCTGGCTTAAAGTGGTTTCCATTATAAACAGGGTTAACAGTTTGGGCCAATGGCTCCCGGCACCCCCACTACACACATTGATCCAGCCCCGCTGCCTGGATCCCAGCCCAGACTCGGCCCGATGTGCTCGGCGCTGTACAGGTTGGACATATGGACTTATAGAGGCGGGGCAGCACAGGGCAGCCCAGAGGAGCCAGGAGGGGACCCAGGACTCCTGGGTTCAATCCGCAGCGCTGGGAGAGGAGGGGGTCCTATAAAGGTAGCCAAACAGTCAGGCAGCAGCACAGGAGCCAGCAAACAGAGCTGTAACCAGGGGAGTTTAGGGGGGAAGACGAGGAGAACCAGGCAGAGGAACAGACAGGCTAGCCAAGGGAGAGCGGCGGTTCCTGGGGGGTGGGTGTTGTGCTGCAGGTGGTGGGGTTTTGGTTTGGTTTGTGTTTCCTCCACTAACAGGACTCAGGTGCGGAGGCATTGACAGGTCCAGAGGCAGCAGTGATAGTGAGCCAAGCAGTGGAGCACACATTGAAGAGGACTGGATGTGGAAGCTGCGGTATGTACATGATACTGGAGGGGGGTACCTGAAAAAAGAGTTTCCTCTGCATGAAGCGCCGCCTGATAGAGCTGATGGAAGACAAGATCCGAGGATTGGAGATGGAGGTGGAAACTCTGGTTGAGTTTAGAAGGAGGTTCGAGCAGATGCTGGAACAAAGACATGAGGAGGCTGAGGGGAAAAGCTCAGACTTGCAGCTGGAAGCAGGACCAAAGAACTCTGAGGGGAGACTGCTGGGTGAAGAAAATGGAGAGTGGAAGCATGTGACTACGAGAACCAGGCAGAGGAAAAGACGGGCTAGCGAAGGAGAAATAGAGCTCAAGAACAGGTTTGCGGAGTTGGAAAATGAAGAAGGGGTACAGCAGGTGGACACTGAAGGTGGGAGGGGAAGAAGAGAAGAGCTGCTGGTCCTAGAGAAAAAGCAGAAGAGTCAATGGAGATGACACCACCAAAAATGAGCCCCAGGAAGATACAGGATGGGTTGAAAAGGATTTCAAGGGAGAAAAGGAATCGAGAGGGCATGCAGCTAGAGGAAACAGGGTATAGACAGGAGAATCACACAATCACTAGGAAACGGCAGGTCTTTGTGATTGGGGACTCCTTACTGAGAAGAATAGATAGGCAGATAACCAGAGCTGATCCAGAGAACAGAAGGGTGTGCTGCCTGCCGGGTGCTAAGATACTGGATGTGGACCTGAGGTTGAAGAGGATCCTAACAGGAGCGGGAAAGAATCCACTGATTGTCCTTCATATGGGAACAAATGATCCTATCGATTCTCGCTGGAACGTATCAAGGGAAACTACGCCAGGCTGGGGAAGACGCTTAAGGAAATCGAGGCTCAGGTGATCTTCAGTGGGATTCTGCCCGCTCCTAGAAAAGGGCAACAAAGGTGTGACAAGGTTATGATGCTCAATGGATGGCTCAGGCACTGGTACTATAAGGAGGACTTTGGGATGTATGGCCACTGGGAGGCATTCATGGACAGAGGACTGTTCTCGCAGGATGGACTTCACCTGAATAAGGAGGGAAATAGACTTCTAGGATGGAGGCTGGCACAGCTGATCAAGAGAGCTTTAAACTAGGGATTTCGGGGAGACAGTTGGGAGATGTCCCAGTAATCTCCACGCCGGATTTTAACATTGAGAGGGAAGAAAACGAAATAAGAAAGGATACAGCTGTGGGGAGGAGAATGGACACAAGGAGGAAGGGCAGTGTGGGTACCAGTCTAATAGGTCATACTGACGGTACAATGTCCATGTCTAATCGGGTAAAGAATGTGAGCAAGGCCAAACAGCAAAAATTAAGGTGTTCGTACACCAATGCGAGGAGCCTAGGTAACAAAATGGAGGAACTAGAGCTTCTGGTGCAGGAAGTGAAACCAGATATTGTAGGGATAACAGAAACATGGTGGAAGAGTAGTTCTGACTGGAATACAGGTATTGAAGGGTATGTGCTATTTAGGAAAGACAGAAATAAAGGTAAAGGGGGTGGAGTATTATTGAATATCAATGATGAGGTAGACTGTAAAGAAATAAGAAGTGATGGAATGGATAAGACAGAGTTAGGGTGATCAGATGCCCCAATTTTATAGGGACAGTCCCGATTTTTCGGTCTTTTTCTTCTTTAGGCTCCTATTAGCCCACATCCCCTGTCCCAATTTTTCACATTTGCTGTCTGGTCACCCTAGAGAGAGTCTGTCTGGGCAAAAATCACACTGGGGAAAGAAAGTTACTAGAACCTCCCCTGGGATAGTGCTTGGGGTGTGCTATAGACCACTGGGATCTGATTTGGATATGGATAGAGACCTCTTTAATGTTTTTAATGAAGTAAACACTAATGGGAATTGTGTGATCATGGGAGACTTTAACTTCCCAGATATAGACTGGAGGATAAGTGCTGGCAATAATAATAGGGCTCAGATTTTCTTAGATGCGATTGCCGATGGATTCCTTCACCAAGTAGTGCTGAACCAACAAGAGGGGATGCCATTTGAGATTTGGTTTCGGTGAGTAGTGAGGACCTTGAGGGGGCCATTTAGGGATCTGGGGCAAAAATTGGGGATTGGTCCTGCTTTGAGCAGGGGGTTGGACTAGATGACCTCCTAAGGTCCCTTCCAACCCTGATATTCTATGATTCTATGATAAGGAGGTGTTAGTACTGTTATACAAGGCACTGGTGAGACCTCATTTGGAATACTGTGTGCAGTTCTGGTCTCCCATGTTTAAGAAGGATGAATTCAAACTGGAACAGGTACAGAGAAGGGCTACTGGGATGATCCCAGGAATGGAAAACCTGTCTTATGAAAGGAGACTCAAGGAGCTTGGCTTGTTTAGACTATCCAAAAGAAGGCTGAGGGGAGATATGATTGCTCTCTATAAATACCTCAGAGGGATAAATACCAGGGA
Organism: Macrochelys suwanniensis; assembly: GCA_033296515.1. NCBI lineage: Eukaryota > Metazoa > Chordata > Testudines > Chelydridae > Macrochelys > Macrochelys suwanniensis. The sequence continues at coordinate 4,744,321 of CM065795.1, forward strand.
GGGAGAGGAATTATTTAAGCTCAGTACCAACGTCGACAAGAACAAATGGATATAAACTGGCCATCAGGAAGTTTAGACTTGTAATTAGACAAAGGTTTCTAACCATCAGAGGAGTGAAGTTCTGGAACATCCTTCCAAGGGGAGCAGGGGGCGCAAAAGACATATCTGGCTACAAGATTAAGATTGATAAGTTTATGGAGGGGGTGGTATTATGGGATAGCCTAATTTTGGCAATTGGTTTTTGAGTATTAGCGGTAAAAATGCCAAATGGCCTGTGATGGGATGTTAGATGGGGTGGGATCTCAGTTACTACAGAGAATTCATTCCTGGGGGATGAATTCTCTGTAGTAAGAGCCACATGCCCAAGTTTAGCTGACCACAATATTTGGGGTCGGGAACGAATTTTCCTCCAGGGTAGATTGGCAGAGGCCCTGGGGGTTTTTCGCCTTCCTCTGCAGCGTGCGGCACGGGTCACTTGCTGGAGGATTCTCTGCACCTTGAAGTCTTTTAACCATCATTTGAGGACTTCAATAGCTCAGACATAGGTGAGAGGATTATTGCAGGAGTGGGTGGGTGAGATTCTGTGGGCTGCAATGTCCAGGAGGTCGGACTAGATCATAATGGTCCCTTCTGACCTTAAAGTCTAGGAGACTCTGAGTCTCAGGGCACAATAAGTTCAGCAGCACGTGGGTGTCACAGAGCCGGTGTATTAGGGGTGCAGACGCGTCGGGCGCGGGGCCGTCAGTCCCAGGGGAAGGTCATGCCCAGACCCTGCATCCGCTCCCCGTAAACGGTGTCGAATCGTTGGCTCTGCACCTCCGAGAGATGGTTCCTCCAGTCGCCGCAGACCCCTGCAAACCACAGGGGACATGGGCTAGGCCGGGAGCCCCTCACTCCCACCCCACAGCCCCTGCTCCCCAGCCCTGCCCCCTAAGCTCTGCTAGTGCCCCTCACCCCGGTCCTGCAGCCCCCGGCTCTCCCGGCCCTGCCTCACGCCGCTTTGCCGGTGCACCCACAGCCCCTACCCTGGGCTCACCTTTCCTCAAGAACTCCCCCTTCTGGTGGTCCATGTACTCGTCCCTCATCTGCGAGTAGTTGGCCATTTTGTTCCCCCTCATGCTCTGGAAGGAGGCGTTCTCCACCACCGCGGCCACTTGCTCCTCACTCAGCTCCTTCCCCACGAAGTGGCAGATTCTCCGCACGCTGCCCCGCGGATCCTGGGGGAGACACCCGCTGCCATGAAGAGGGTGAGGCTACGGTGACAATTTTATGCTCCACATGTGCCTCAGTTCCCCACCACCCCACAGGGTCCTGCTCCCCACTGGGTGCTCAGGAAGAGACCCCTTCCAGGGCAGAGGGCCTTGGGCATGAGCCAGGTTGGATAGGCTGGATATTAGGAAAAACTTTTTCACTAGGAGGGTGGTGAAGCACTGGAATGGGTTCCCTAGGGAGCTGGTGGAATCTCCTTCCTTAGAGGTTTTTAAGGCCCGGCTTGACCAAGCCCTGGCTGGGATGATTTAGTTGGGGTTGGTCCTGCTTTGAGCAGGGGGTTGGACTAGATACCTCCTGAGCTCCCTTCCAACCCTGAGATTCTATGATTCTAAGGCAGACGAATGCAAAGGCCAGGACTAGCCAGCACCTGGGACATGGACGAGGAGGCCTTGGGAGCTGGGCCTGGCAACACCCCAGAACTCCACCTGGCTTGGCGCAGGATTATTGTGGGCGTGGCTCAGGAGCAGGGTTATGTGTGGGAGTGGCTCTAGGGGCGGGGTTACGTGTGGGTGTGGCCCCAAGGGCGGAGTGTCCCTACCTCCTGCAGCTCCTCGTAGGTGATGGAGAAGAAGTTCTCGTTGACCTTCAGCCCCATCCAGCCGGTGACGTGGTCGAACCAGGAGCCGAAGGCCACTGCGCGGGGGAGAGCGGCACGGTGACCCCAGAGCCGGCACCACCCAGGCCCCTCCACCCAGTGTGTAATTATGTGGTACTGGAACTCGGTTACATTCATAACTGATGCAGCAAGGCTGGGGGTGCCGGGGCCCTGGCACAAATCCAGCACTACCTCCACCTAACTGCCCTCCACCGTGCGGCGCCGCACGACCACGCAGCAGCCTAAGGCTGTGCTGGGGCCTGGGCAAAGGGCAGCTCCGAGCTGGCTGGGGATGCACAAACTGGATCACAGCAGTGAGTGGCTGGGAGCCCAGCCTTCGGGCGGGAGGAGGCTGCCTACGTTTCCCTAACAGCAGCAGGGCCCCCGAGGGCCCCGGGGTGCTGCTCACCGTTCCCGCTGAGAAAGTCCTTCAGGAAGGAGTCCAGGGATCCCGGGGTCTTGAAGAGGCGCATCAGCTTGGAGAAGTGGTAGAGCGAGACCAGGACATCCTTGGGGCAGCGCAGGGTGTAGATGATCTGGGGGGCGGGGAGGGATCAGACCAGGCTGGGGAGGTGCTGGGGGTGTCACTGCCGGAGGATTGTGCTAACGATCGGGGGAAGGGGATCCCAAGGGAATCCGGCAATGAGCCACCAACCCCAGGGCTGTCACTGCCCTACCCCTGGCTGGCGGCTGTTTGCCCAAGGGGACCAGCCGCACGCCCACATCGGTGTAACTCAACCTCTAGCAGCCCTGGATTCCCCCTGATGCACAGCCCTGTCGGTGCCCCTCAATCCCGACCCGCAGACCCTGCTCTCCCACCTCTCACCTTGGCCTTGGAGAGCTGCAGGGACTTAGGGAAGAGCTGGACGGGGAGGTGCGAGCAGAGCAGCCGGGGCGGGGGGTATTTCAGGGCAGACTCCAGCTGGCTCTCCACCCAGGGGGCTCGCTCCCAGTTCAGCACGCTGCGCACCCATCCGGGGTCCCCATCACAACGGATCAGACACAGAATCTCCCGCATCCAGCTAGTGCCTGGGGATGAAAGGGTTAATGGGCCTGAAACAACCCCTCAACCTGCTAGGTCCCCTTCAGCTCCCAGAGCCGGGGAGAGAACCCAGGAGTCCTGGCTCCCAGCCCCCAGCCCACATTCACTGAGGTGCATTGACAGAGCTAAAGTCTGAAGCTCTTGTTTTGCTGTGTCAGGGATCTCCTGGCCCACTCTCCCACGACTCACTAGGTCCCTCTCTGCTCCCACAGCCGGGGACAGAACCCAGGCGTCCTGGCTCCCAGAGTTTGGTGTTTCCATCTAACGCCTCTGTGTGTGTCAGGAAGTACGCCACCCCCAACCCCCGATCTCCCCTACCTTACTTGGGGTAGGTGACATTGAAGACGTCGTCGTCCCGCCCCTGGAATTCATTCTCCACGTAGCTCAGCGCCTCGGGGGAGTAATTCAGACACGGGAACAGCACCCCCTTGTGGGAGAAGTATTCATGCGCCATGGCAGGGCTGGGATAGAGACAGACCTCCTGGCTTCAGTGCTGGCCCCTGTGCGATACTAGGGGACATCGTGCTGCATGGGGCTCAGTAGGGGGCACCGTGCTGCAGGGAGGTGGCAGGGGGCTCAGTAGGGGCACTGTGGTGCAGGGGGGGGGCTCAGCAGGGGGCGCTATGGTGCAGGGAGCAGGATGAGGCTGTTACTTGGCTGCCCCACCCCAGAGCCAGCTGCATCTCAGCACCGGTTGAGCTGATTCCGTGGCGTGTTCCCGGAAGGACTCTCGGGCCCGTGCTGGTGGCTGCGGCCAGGAGACCAGCCCACGCCTGGGGTGGGAGTCCTCTGTGGGGTTGTGGAACAGGCCCAGGCTGTCTGCTCTCCCCCTGCCCCTCACTGTGACCCTTGGACCCGGGCAGGGCCTCCAAAGGGTGAATGGCACCGGCCCTGCCCGGCACAGGGACCTTTGGACCTGGGCCCTGGGGTGGCTCATGGCTCCCGGCTGCCTTTCCCTGGCAGGTCCCTGTGCCCCTTCCCAGCTGTGTCAGGTGCCCAGGGTCTGGTGTGGGAGTGGAGGGGGCAGGTGTGTGGCAGATCCTGTCATGCCCCCACCCCCGGGGAGGGGTCGCTTTCATGGCAGCAGCTCATCAGCCAGGGTGGTGGGGGAACCATTCAGCCTGAGTCACCCCCCGTCCCTGCTCCACATCAGCCCCTCTGTGGGGAGCTGGGAACTCCGGCTCCATGGCCCACTCAGCATCTACAGCAGGGCAGCCAACAGGGGGTGCCGATTAGTGCCTGTTGGGGGTTTGGGTTTGCAGATGTCTCCACCCTAGAGATACAGTGAATCCCTGCACTGCCTCTGCCTGAGCCAGCCAGGCCCTGCCCTGGGACCGGATCAGAGCTGCGCACCCTGGAGGGGAACCCGCCCGTGGGCTCCTGGGAAGGGAGAGGGTCGGGCTGGGGACATGAGCCCATAGGCGCTGACCCTGAGCTGTGTGTGTGTGCGGGGCGGGAGGGGGCAGAATTTAAGAAGGGCCCAGCTGGATCCTGTCTGATAAAGCGACCCCAACCCCCCTGGGCTGCAGATATGGAGAGATCCTGCCGGCTTCTGGTGATGAGAGGTTTAGGGACCCCCGGAGCGTGGGGCTGCTTCCTGCCCATCCTCGCTAGTGGCCAGCGAAGGTCCTGTCCCTCACGCTCCCTTGAACCCGTTACAACCCGCCTGGCCAGCGAGGGGCACAGGTGGGCAGTGTGCGGGGTGAAGGGGGGGATTCCTTTGGTTTGACTTTGTCGGGCGACCCCTGACCCTTGTGTTACGTGTCCCTAGTTGTGTTCTCCACCCCAGGCAGGATTCATAGAACTTTGTCACCCCCCGCAGCCGTCTCTGCTCCGAGCTGACAGACCCCGGCTAGAATCTCCCCTCGGACGGAAACTCTGCATCCCCCTCAGCATCTTCATTCCCCTTTTATGCACCGGTTGCAAACCCCAGTGTCCTTTCTGAGCCGGGGAGACCAGCGCTGCTCGCAGTGTCCCAGCAGTGACCCCATTGCAGTCACGGGCCAATGCCCCTCTCGCTGCCCCGGTGTATATCAGGAGTGACCCCATTGCACTCACTAGGGCTCCCCCCACAGCTCTCTGGGGTGGCTCTGGATTTGTCCCCAGCTCGGGCAGTGACTCTGGCTGCTGGGAAGGGGCCGGGATCACCTCGGGGCAGCAGGGGGCTCTGGGTCGGGGACCCCCGGGGGGCTGGGAATTCCCAGGCACGGGGCTCAGGTACTCACCCCAGCTCCGGCAGGTCTGGGCTGCCTCTGTCCAGGGCTCCGGCCCAGCCTCCTCCGGCCCCACCCTGACACTGACATTAACCCTTCGGTGCCCAACCAGCCTGTGGGGGGAGGGGGGCAGAACTTCTGTGGCTCTGATCCTCTGCTGACCCCCAACATCCCTGACCCCCCCCCCACTCAGGCCAGCTCTGTCCTCCCCCACCTCACTCTCGACATCTGGGATTTCTGTTACTTTCTTCCCCCTCCCCACAACCTCCACGCCCGTAGGTGTGTGGTAGAATCGACCTCGCATGGCCCCGTTCCACTCCCCAGGAGGGGAGGGGGCAGAAAAGGCCAGGGAAGGGGAGCAAGGTGGGGGCAGGGGCAGTGTGGGTATTGGGCGGGCCAGGGGGGCTGCACTGGGGGTGTAATCGGGACGTCTCTGTTTAGTAGGAAGCCCCTGTGTGAATTTTCGTAACCCAGGAAATAACGCCAGGACTTGGAGGTGCCCCATCCCATCTCAGACCCGCTCCCCTGGCTCCCAGCCCCCCAACTAGGGTCCAGCCCCTTCCCCTGGCTCCCAGCCACCTCCTCCTGCTCTGAGCCCCCCAACCATGCCTCAGCCCCTCCTCCTTCTACTACTCCTCCCTCTCCCAGCTCACAATCCCCAATACTGCTCCCAGCCCCAAAATCACACCCCAGGAACCTCCTCCTTTGACTTACCCTACTCTCATCCCCCCCCAATCACAACCCAGCCCCCTTCTCCCTACCCAGCTTCCAGCCCCTCCCCCACAGCTCACCCCCCACACTACTCCCTACCCGGCTTCCAGCTGCCCTCCCGCTTCCTCTGTTAAAAACAAAGGCAGGTGCAGCAGAGAACAGCTGGTGCAACAGTGTGTTCTCAGGGCCTTGGCAGGTTAGTGCCCTGGTGTAAATCAGGAGTAACTCCATTGGAGTCACTGGGGCTGAGCCCCCTCTCGCTCACCCCGTCTCTTCCCCCACCCCCCCTGCCCCCACATCCACTCTTCTGCCCATGGCTGGGCCCATCCAACCCCCCCTCCCAAGAGCTGAGAACCCCCCATCTGAAGGCTGTGCGGAGAACTCAAAGGGTTAAGGCAGGGCCAGACCCACCCCAGCTCCTAGTCAGCTGGGTGGAATCAGACCCTCTGGGTTCCCTGTGCTGGGGAAATGGCTCCTACGCCGAGCGCTGGGCTGGCCATTGCCCCAGAGCCCTGTGAATCCCAAGGCCACGGGCCACGCCGAGCTGGGACCCAGTCACGGGGCTGGGCGCTGACTCCCCTGGCAAAGCAGAGTGAAGGTGCTGCCTGAAATCCCCTTAACTCTGCCCTGGATCCAGAGGTGCTGGAACTAGCGTTGCAGGGTTGCTGCTGCAACCCCTGGCTTGAAGTGGTTTCCATTATAAACAGGGTTAACAGTTTGGGCCAATGGCTCCCAGCACCCCCACTACACACATTGATCCAGCCCCGCTGCCTGGATCACAGCCCAGACTTGGCCCGATGTGCTCGGTGCTGTACAGGTTGGACATACGGAGTTATAGAGGCAGGGGCAAAATAGTGCAGCCCAGAGAGGCCGGGAGGGGACCCAGGACTCCTGGGTTCAATCCGCAGTGCTGGGAGAGGAGGGGGTCTGTTAGAGGGCTTTCCCTTCTCCCCTCCCCTGGTTCTTGTCATGCAGGCAGAAAGCAGAAGACCAGAAGCCCCAAGTCCAGGCAATGCGATGTTTATTGGGGTTAGTTTGAATTATTTGAATGTGTGGAGGCTTGTAGGGGGTTTGTGCCGGGAGAGAAGCTGAGCCCTGAGTAGGGGGCGGGGCTTCTCTGATTAGGGGTCCTATAAAGGTAGCCAACCAGTCAGGCAGCAGCACAGGAGCCAGCAAACAGAGCTGTAACCAGGGGAGTTTAGGGGGGAAGACGAGGAGAACCAGGCAGAGGAACAGACAGGCTAGCCAAGGGAGGGCGGCGGTTCCTGGGGGGTGGGTGTTGTGCTGCAGGTGGTGGGGTTTTGGTTTGGTTTGTGTTTCCTCCACTAGCAGGACTCAGGTGCGGAGGCATTGACAGGTCCAGAGGCAGCAGTGATAGTGAGCCAAGCTGTGGAGCACACATTGAAGAGGACTGGATGTGGAAGCTGCGGTATGTACATGATACTGGAGGGGGGTACCTGAAAAAAGAGTTTCCTCTGCATGAAGCGCCGCCTGATAGAGCTGATGGAAGACAAGATCCGAGGATTGGAGATGGAGGTGGAAACTCTGGTTGAGTTTAGAAGGGGGTTCGGGCAGATCATGGAGCAAAGACATGAGGAGGCTGAGGGGAAAAGCTCAGACTTGCAGCTGGAAGCAGGACCAAAGAACTCTGAGGGGAGACTGCTGGGTGAAGAAAATGGAGAGTGGAAGCATGTGACTACGAGAACCAGGCAGAGGAAAAGACGGGCTAGCGAAGGAGAAATAGAGCTCAAGAACAGGTTTGCGGAGTTGGAAAATGAAGAAGGGGTACAGCAGGTGGACACTGAAGGTGGGAGGGGAAGAAGAGAAGAGCGGCTGGTCCTAGAGGAAAAGGGGGAGTCAATGAAGATGACACCACCAAAATGAGCCCCAGGAAGATACAGGATGGGTTGAAAAGGATTTCAAGGGAGAAAAGGAATCGAGAGGGCATGCAGCTAGAGGAAACAGGGTATAGACTGGAGAATCACACCATCTCCAGGAAACGGCAGGTCTACGTGATTGGGGACTCCTTACTGAGAAGAATAGACAAGCCTGTAACCAGAGCTGATCCAGAGAACAGAAGGGTGTGCTGTCTGCCGGGTGCTAAGATACGGGATGTGGACCTGAGGCTGAAGAGGATCCTAAGAGGAGCGGGAAAGAATCCACTGATTGTCCTTCATGTGGGAACAAATGATACGGCTAGATTCTCGCTGGAACGTATCAAGGGAGACTACACCAGGCTGGGGAAGACGCTTAAGGAAATCGAGGCTCAGGTGATCTTCAGTGGGATTCTGCCTGCTTCTAGAAAAGGTCAACAAAGGTGTGACAAGATTATGATGCTCAATGGATGGCTCAGGGATTGGTGCTATAAGGAGGGCTTTGGGATGTATGGCCACTGGGAGGCATTCATGGACAGAGGACTGTTCTCGCGGGATGGACTTCACCTGAGTAGGGAGGGAAATAGACTTCTAGGATGGAGGCTGGCACAAGTGATTAAGAGAGCTTTAAACTAGGGATTTTGGGGAGATGGTTGGGAGATGTCCCGGTAATCTCCACGCCGGATTTTAACATTGAGAGGGAAGAAAACGAAATAAGAAAGGATACAGCTGTGGGGAGGAGAATGGACACAAGGAGGAAGGGCAGTGTGGATACGAGTCTAATAGGTCATACTGACGGTACAATGTCCGTGTCTAATCGGGTAAAGAATGTGAGCGAGGCCAAACAGCAACAATTAAGATGTTCGTACACCAATGCAAGGAGCCTAGGTAACAAAATGGAGGAATTAGAGCTACTGGTGCAGGAAGTGAAAGCAGATATTCCAGGGATAACAGAAACATGGTGGAAGAGTAGTCCTGACTGGAGTACAGGTATTGAAGGGTATGTGCTGTTTAGGAAAGACAGAAATAAAGGTAAAGGGGGTGGAGTATTATTGAATATCAATGATGAGGTAGAAGTATCAGAGGGGTAGCCGTGTTAGTCTGGATCTGTAGAAGCGACAAAGGGTCCTGTGGCACCTTATAGACTAACAGAGGTATTAAAGCATAAGCTTTCGTGGGTGAATACCCACTTCTTCAGATGCAAGCAGTGGAAATGATGAGGTAGACTGTAAAGACATAAGAAGTGATGGAATGGATACGACAGAGTTAGAGTGACCAGATGTCCCAATGTTATAGGGACAGTCCCAATTTTTTGGTCTTTTTCTTCTTTAGGCTCCTAGTAGTCCACATCCCCTGTCCCGATTTCTCACATTTGCTGTCTGGTCACCCTAGACAGAGTCTGTCTGGGCAAAAATCACATTGGGGAAAGAAAGTTACTAGAACCTCCCCTGGCATAGTGCTTGGGGTGTGCTATAGACCACAGGGATCTGCTTTGGATATGGATAGAGACCTCTAATGTTTTTAACGAAGTAAACACTAATGGGAATTGTGTGATCATGGGAGACTTTAACTTCCCAGATATAGACTGGAGGATAAGTGCCAGTAACAATAATAGGGCTCAAGTAGTGGTGAACCAACAAGAGGGGATGCCATTTTAGAGTTGGTTTCGGTGAGTAGTGGGGACCTCATAGAAGAAATCATTGTAGGGGATTGAGTGATCATGAGCTAATTCAGTTCAAACTGAATGGAAGGAGAAACAAAAATAAATCTGTGACTAGGGTTTTTGATTTCAAAAGGGCTAACTTTAATAAATTAAGGAAATTAGTTAGGGAAGTGGATTGGACTGAAGAACTTGTGGATCTAAAGGCGGAGGAGACCTGGAATTAGTAACGGATTTTTTAGACAAAGGAAACGCAGTGGATCTAATTTACCTGGATTTCAGTAAGGCATTTGATACAGTTCCACATGGGGAATTATTAGTTAAATTGGAAAAGATGGGGATCAATATGAAAACTGAAAGGTGGACAAGGAACTGTTTAAAGGGGAGACTACCTTGGGTCATACTGAAAGGTGAACTGTCATTCTGGAGGGAAATTACCAGTGGAGTTCCTCAGGGATTGGTGTTGGGACCAATCTCATTTAATGTTTTTATTACTGACCTCGGCACAAAAAGTGGGAGTGTGCTAATAAAGTTTGCGGATGACAAAAAGATGGGAGGTATTGCCAGTACAGAGAAGGACTGGGATATCATACAGGAAGATCTGGATGACCTTGTAAACTGGAGTAATAGTAATAGGATGAAATGTAATCGTGAAAAGTGCAAGGTCATGCATTTAGAGATGAACAACAAGAATTTTAGTTATAAGCTGGGGACGCATCAATTGAAAGTAACAGAGGAGGAGGAGAAGGCCCTCGGAGTATTAGTTGACCCCAGGATAACTATGAGCCGCCAATGTGATATGGCCGTGAAAACAGCTAATGCGGTCTTGGGATGTATCAGGCGAGGTATTTCCAGTAGAGATAAGGAGCTGTTAGTAGTGTTATACAAGGCACTGGTGAGACCTCATCTGGAATACTGTGTGCAGTTCTGGTCTCCCATGTTTAAGAAGGATGAATTCAGACTGGAACAGATACAGAGAAGGGTTACTAGGATGATCCGAGGAATGGAAAACCTGTCTTATGAAAGGAGACTCAAGGAGCTTGGCTTGTTTGGCCTAACCAAAATAAGGCTGAGGGGAGATATGATTGCTCTCTTTAAATATATCAGAGGGATAAATACCAGGGAGGGAGAGGAATTATTTAAGCTCAGTACCAACGTCGACAAGAACAAATGGATATAATCTGGCCATCAGGAAGTTTAGACTTGAAATTAGACAAAAGTTTCTAACCATCAGAGGAGTGAAGTTCTGGAACAGCCTTCCAAGGGAAGCACTGGGGACAAAAGAGGTATCTGGCTACAAGATTAAGACTGATAAGTTTATGGAGGGGGTGGTATGATGGGATAGCCTAATTGTGGCAATTAATTGATCTTTGAGTATTAGTGGTAAAAATGCCAAATGGCCTGTGACGGTATGTTAGATGGGTTGGAATATGAGTTAGTAGAGAGAATTCTTTCCTGGGGGTCTGGCTGGTGAGTCTTGCCCACATCCCCAAGTTTAGCTGACCACCACATATGGGGTTGGGAAGGAATTTTCCTCCAGGGCAGAGGCCCTGGGGGTTTTTCGCCTTAAAATGCAGCGTGCGGCATGGGTCACTTGCTGGAGGATTCTCTGAGGACTTCAATAGCTGAGACATAGGTGAGAGGATTATTGCAGGAGTGGGTGGGTGAGATTCTGTGGCCTGCATTTTGCAGGAGGTCAGACTAAATCATAATGGTCTGACGTTAAAGTCTGAGTCCCAGGGCACAATAAGCCCAGCAGCACATGGGTTGCCCAGGGCCGGTGTATGTCGGGTGTATGTCGGGTGCAGACACGGTGGGCGCGGGGCCGTCAGTCCCAGGGGAAGGTCATGCCCAGACCCTGCATCTGCTTCCAGTAAACGGCGTCGAATCGTTGGCTCTGCGCCTCCGAGAGATGGTTCCTCCAGTCGCCGCAGATCCCTGCAAACCACAAGGGACATGGGCTAGGCCGGGAGCCCCTCACCCCCACCCCACAGCCCCTGCTCCCCAGCTCTGCCCCCTAAGCTCTGCCAGTTCCCCTCACTCCGGTCCTGCAGCCCCCGGCTCTCCCGGCCCTGCCTCATGCCACTCCGCACCTCAGTCCCAACTTGCAGCCCCCTCCTAGCCCAGGCCTGGGCTCACCTTTCCTCAAGAACTCCCCCTTCTGGTGGTCCATGTACTCGTCCGACACCTGGGAGTAGTTGGCCATTTTGTTCCACCTCATGCTCTGGAAGGAGGCGTTCTCCACCACCGCGGCCACTTGCTCCTCACTCAGCTCCTTCCCCACGAAGTGGCAGATTCTCCGCACGCTGCCCCGCAGAATCTGGGGGAGACACCCGCTGCCATGAAGAGCGTGAGGCTACGGTGACAATTTTATGGCCCACATGTGCCTCAGATCCCCCCTGCCCCACGGGGTTCTGCTCCCCACTGGGCGCTGAGGAAAAGACCCCCTTCCAGGGCAGAGGGCCTTGGGAATGAGCCACTTTGAAGAGGTTGAATTTTATGAAAAACTTTCTCACTAGGAGGGTGGTGAAGCACTGGAATGGGTTCCCTAGGGAGCTGGTGGAATCTCCTTCCTTAGAGGTATTTAAGGTCAGGATTGACAAAGCCCTGGCTGGGATGATTTAGTTGCTATTGGTCCTGCTTTGAGCAGGGGGTGGGACTAGATACCTCCTGAGCTCCCTTCCAACCCTGATCTTCTATGATTCTAAGTCAGAGGAATGCAAAGGTCAGGAGGAGCCAACCCCTGGGACATGGACGAGGAGGCCTGGGGAGCTGGGGCTGGCAACACCCTAGAACACCACCTGGCTGGGGGACTGGGGTGGGAGTATTGTGGGCGTGGCTCAGGGGCAGAGTTATGTGTGGGCATGGCTCTAAACGTGGGTTGTGTGTGGGCGTGGCTCAAGGGGCAGGGTTATGTGTGGGCGTGGCCCCAGGGCGGGGTTATGTGTGGGCGTGGCCCCAAGAGCGGGGTTATGTGTGGGCGTGGCCCCAAGGGCGGGGTTTCCCTACCTCCTGCAGCTCCTCGTAGGTGATGGAGAAGAAGTTCTCGTTGTCCTTCAGCCCCATCCAGCCGGTGACGTGGTCGAACCAGGAGCCATAGGGCACTGCGCAGGGGAGAGCAGCACGGTGACCCCAGAGCCGGCACACCCCAGGCCCCTCCCCCCAGTGTGTAATTTATAATTAAAGTGGTGCCGGGGCTGAAGCAATTTTTTCACATTCATAACTGATGCAGCAAGGCTGGAGGTGCTGGGGCACTGAACTGCCAATGCCCGGAGGTCAGGGCCGGCGCGCCCACTAGGCAACCCAAGGCAGTTGCCTAGGGCACCGGGAGCTGGGGGGCGGGTGGCCGCGGCTGCCACCCCCCCTCCCGGCTACGTGGCTGAGCCGGGAGGGTGGCTCCCCATGGCAGAGCGTAATGGGGTGCACGGCTGGCAGGGGCGCAAAAGCCTGCTTCCAGGGGCGCCCCGTCCTCCGTTTCCGCCAAAGCCGCCCCAGCTTACCTGCAGGAGGTCCGCAGGTCTATCTGCAGAGGGCCCCTGCCGCCGAAGCCACGGAACCAGCGGACCTCCCGTAGCCAAGCGGCTTCGGCGGCAGGGCGAAAGTGCTGCTAATAAACCCTCCACCAAAACCTCTTCCGCTTGCCTGTGGAAGCGGCCCCCTGCAGATAGACCTGCGGACGTCCTGCAGGTAAGTTGGGGCGTCTTCAGCATCGGAGTAGGAGGGGGCGCCCCTGCCAGCTCCCTGCTAGCCTGAGTGGGGAGCCGGGGGCACCTGCAGCGAGCCACCCCCCTGCCACCGCACTCAGTGCCCGAGCGGGGAGCTGCGGGGAAGCTGCCACGAGATGCCTCGTTGCTCCCCACGCTCTGCACCCGAGCGGGGAGGCACCCGCGGCAAGCAGCCTCCCTGCCCCCGGCTTCCCGCTCAGCTCCGGCGGGAGGGCGGGGCGGGGCGGTGCTGAGTGCCCGCGGCCCAAGGGTTGGGGGGGGGCATTGCTGGCGGGGAGCGCAGGGCTGGTGCAAGGAAGTTTCGCCTAGGGCGCGAAACTTTCTTACGCCGGCCCTGCCGGAGGTGCCGGGGCCCTGGCACAAATCCAGCACTACCTCCACCTAACTTCCCTCCACCGTGCGGCCCCGCACGACCGCGCAGCAGCCTAAGGCTGTACTGGGCCCTGGGCAAAGGGCAGCTCTGAGCTGGCTGGCAATGCACAAACTGGATCACAGCAGCAAGAGGCTGGGAGCCCAGGCATCGGGCGGGAGGAGGCTGCCTGCGTTTCCCTTACTGCAGCAGGGCCCCCGAGGGCCCCGGGGTGCTGCTCACCGTTCCCACTCAGAAAGTCCTCGAGGAAGGAGTCCAGGGATCCCGGGGTCTTGAAGAGGCGCAGCAGCTTGGAGAAGTGGAAGAGCGAGACCAGGACGTCCTTGGGGCAGCGCAGGGTGTAGATGATCTGTGGGGTGGGGAGGGATCAGATGAGGCTGGGGCAGCGGTGGGAGTGTCACTGCCGGAGGATTGTGCTTACGATCGGGGGATGGGAATCCCAAGGGAATCCGGCAATGAGCCACCAACCCCAGGGCTGTCACTGCCCCACCCCTGACTGGCGGCTCTTTGCCCAAGGGGACCAGCCACACGCCCACATCGGTGTAACGGAACCGCCAGCAGCCCTGGATTCACCCCGCTCCCGACGCCCAGCCATATCGGTGCCTGATGTAAATATCGAGGGAATGGGAACAACCTTTATGCAGCCAGTATAATAAAATCCCTCCTGGCCAGAGGTATAGAATTCCTCACCTGTGAGGTGTTAAGAAGCTCAAATAACCTGGCTGGCACAAAAGGACCAATAAGGAAAGAAAATACTTTCCAGTCTGTGGGGGGAGGTTCTGTTTGTGTCTCTCTTTGTGTTCTCTCGGAGACAAAGAGGGACCAGGGTAGGAAAAACCATCTCCTAAAACCCTACCTGGAATAAGCATCTAGGATTACAAACATTGTAACTAAAACCAGGAAAGGCATTAAATTATCTTTTGTTTTTAGCTTGTGATTTTTCCCTGTGCTATTGGGAGGTTTATTCCTGGTTTTTGTAACTTTGAAGTTAAGCCTAGAGGGCAATCCTCTGTGTTTTAAATCTTTTTATTACCCTCTAAAGTTACCTTCCATCCTGATTTTACCAGTGTGATTCTTTTACTTTTTTTAAATAAAATTCTTTTAAAGAACCTAATTGATTTGCAGTGTCCTAAAGTCCAGAGGTTTGGTCAGTGCTCACTGTGTAACCAGTTGGTTGGTATATTATTCTCAAGCCTCCCCAGGAAAGGGGGTGAAGGGGGTTGGGGGGATATTTTTGGGGGGGGGGATAGGGCTCCAAGTGGCCCCTCCCTGAATGTTTGTTTAAATCACTTGGTGGTGGCAGCAATACCGTCCATGGACAAGGAATTTGTGCCTTGGGGGAGTTTTTAAGTGAAGCTGGTAGAAATAACTTCGGGGGTGTTTCATGTGGGTCCCCACATCTGTACCCCAGAGTTCAGAGTGGGGAGGGAACCCTGACATGATGGGATAGCCAAATTTTGGCAATTAATTGATCTTTGAGTATTAGTGGTAAAAATGCCAAATGGCCTGTGACGGTATGTTAGATGGGGTGGGATCTGAGTTACTACAGAGAATTCTTTCCTGGGTGTCTGACTGGTGAGTCTTGCCCACATGCTCAGGTTTAGCTGATCACCATATTTGGGGTCAGGAAGGAATTTTTATCCAGGGCAGAGGCCCTGGGGTTCTTTCGCCTTCCTCTGCAGCGTGGGGCATTGGTCACTTGCTTGAAGTCTTTAAACTATCATTTGAGGACTTCAGTAGCTCAGACATAGGTAAGAGGATTATTGCAGGAGTGGGTGGGTGAGATTCTGTGGCCTGCGTTGTGCAGGAGGTCAGACTAGATCATAATGGTCCCTTCTGACCTTACAAATCTATGAGTCTATGAGTCCCAGGTACAATAAGCCCAGCAGCATGTGGGTGGCCCAGGGCTGGGTCAATCCCGACCCACAGCCCCTGCTCTTCATACAATCTTAGAATCATAGAATCTCAGGGTTGGAAGGGACCTCAGGAGGTCATCTAGTCCAACCCCCTGCTCAAAGCAGGACCAAACCCAATTAGATCATCCCAGCCAGGGCTTTGTCAAGCCTGACCTTAAAAACCTCTAAGGAAGGAGATTCCACCACCTCCCTAGGGAACCCATTCCAGTGCTTCACCACCCTACTAGTGAAAAAGTTTTTCCTAATATCCAACCAAACCTCCACCTCTGCAACTTGAGCCCATTAGGGAGGAGGGATAGTTCAGTGGTTTGAGCACTGGCCTGTTAAACCCAGAGTTGTGATTTCAATTCCTGAGAGAGCCATTTAGGGATCTGGGGCAAAAATTGGGGATTCGTCCTGCTTTGAGCAGGGGGTTGGAATAGATGACGTGCTAAGGTCCCTTCCAACCCTGCTTTTCTATGATTACTCCTTGTTCTGTTATCTTCTACCCCTGAGAACAGTCTAGATCCATCCTCTTTGGAACCCCCTTTCAGGTAGTTGAAAGCAGCTATCAAATCCCCCCTCATTCTTCTCTTCTGCAGGCTAAACAATCCCAGTTCCCTCAGCCTCTTCTCATAAGTCATGTGCTCCAGCCCCCTAATCATTTTTCTTGCCCTCCGCTGGACTCTTTCCAATTTATCCACATCCTTCTTGTAGTGTGGGGCCCCAAACTGGACACAGTACTCCAAATGAGGCCTCACCAGTGCCGAATAGAGGGGAATGATCACGTCCCTCGATCTGCTGGAAATGCTCCTACTTCTACAGCCCAAAATGCTGTTAGCCTTCTTGGCAGCAAGGGCACACTGTTGACTCATATTCAGCTTTTCGTCCACCGTAACCCCTGGGTCCTTTTCTGCAGAACTGCTGCCCAGCCATTCGGTCCCTAGTCTGTAGCAGTGCATGGGATTCTTCCGTCCTAAGTGCAGCACTCTGCACTTGTCCTTGTTGAACCTCATCAGATTTCTTTTGGCCCAATCCTCTAATTTGTCTAGGTCCCTCTGTATCCTATCCCTACCCTCCAGCATATCAACCACTCCTCCCTGTTTAGTGTCATCTGCAAACTTGCTAAGGGTGCAGTCCACACCATCCTCCAGATCGTTAATGAAGATATTGAACAAAACCGGCCCCAGCACCGACCCTTGGGGCACTCCACTTGATACCGGCTGCCAACTAGAAATGGAACCATTGATCACTACCCATTGAGCCCGACCATCGAGCCATTTTTCTATCCACCTTTCGCCTCTCACCTTGGCTTTGGAGCGCTGCAGGGACTTGGGGAAGAGCTGGACGGGGAGGTGGGAGCAGAGCAGCCGGGGCGGGGGGTATTTCAGGGCATCCTGCAGCCCCTGATGGCTCTCCACCCATGGTCCCCGCTCCAAGTTGAGCACGCTGCGCACCCAGCCGGGGTCCCCGTTACAACGGATCAGACTCAGGATCTCCAGCATCCAGTTACTGCCTGGGGATCAAAGGCAGTAACTCACCTGAAACTTCAGTTAACTCACCTGAAACAACCCCTCAACATGCTAGGTCCCCCTCAGCTCCCAGAGCCGGGGAGAGAACCCAGGAGTCCTGGCTCCCAGCCCACATTCACTGAGGTGCATTAACAGTGTTAAAATCAGAAGCTTTTGTTTTGCTGTGTCATTGGTCTCCTGGCCCTGCGAAACCCTGTGATCAGAGTGTGTCTGCAGAGAGCCAGCCTAGCGCCAGGTGGGCAAGCTGGGCCCCAGGGAGCAGCCTGCTTTGTCTCCCGCTGGTCTGGGGGTCTGTGTGCCCAGGGACTGGCATCTAGGAAATCAGGTCATGTGACATTGCAGCTTCCAGCTACCGGGTTTGGTGTTTCCATCTAATGTCCGTGTGTGTGTGTCAGGAACCACCCCAACCCCCCAACCCCCGCTCTCCCCTACCTGACTTGGGGTAGGTGACGTTGAAGACGTCGTCGTCCCGCACCTGGAATTCATTCTCCACGTAGCTCAGCTCCTCAGGGGAGTAAACCATGGATGGGAACAGCACCCCCTTGTGGGTGAAGTAATTATCTGCCATGGCAGGGCTGGGGCAGAGACAGACCTGGCGTCAGTGCAGGCCCCCATGCGATACTAGGGGACATCGTGCATCAGGGGACTCAGTAGGGGGCACCTGTGTCGTTACTGACATAAGCTGGGACCGTATAGATCATTGTTGCAACCAAGGTCCTGTAATGGTACCAAATCTTATATAAAGGGGGCCTTATAAGGTGTCTAAGACCAGGTTATGGTTTGCTGGTTATTATTATGCGATCTGTATGGGTGTATCCTTTTGTAGTTGAAGTTATGAACATTGGCTCTATCCTGTCTGTATTTCAAACTTATTTCTATGCTTCTGGGTGAAACCCCAGACAAGTTGGTGTCAGCTCTGCTAAGCTGCTTGATGGCCCATTGGGGACTATCAGCTACACAACTGACCATTAAGAGAAGGCAGAAACACCTTGTGACTCAGCAAGGTATGCAGGGACCTGCCTATGGACAGAACAGGAAAACAGAGGTTTTTCCATGCCATGTGTTGGAGAGCTTGTCTTTGGAACAAAGAAAGAAAGATCACATGGCAAGAGACTATAAAAGGCTGATTCCTCATCTCCATCTTGTCTTCAATCCTGCTTCTTACCTCTGGAGGGATTTTGCTACAAACTGAAGCTCCGAACAAAGGACTGAATGACCCATGCCAGCTGGGGATGCACTCCAGAGACTTGATTTGAACCTGCAGCTTACTTCATTACTGAACCAAGAGCTTTGCCATTGTTGTATGTAATTGATTCCATTTAACCAATTCTAGCTCACCTAGACCTTTTTCCTTTTATGTATAAACTTTTAGATTTTAGATTCTAAAGGATTGGCAACAGCGTGATTTGTGGGTAAGATCTGACTTGTATATTGACCTGGGTCTGGGGCTTGATCCTTTGGGATCGGGAGAACCTTTTTTCTTTTACTGGGGCATTGGTTTTCATAACCATTTGTTCCCATAACGAGTGGCACTGGTGGTGATACTGGGAAAATGGAGTGTCTAAGGGAATTGCTAGGGTGACTTGTAGTCAGCCAGTGAGGTAAAACCAAAGTCTTCTCTGTTTGGCTGGTTCGGTTTGCCTTAGAGGTGGAAAGAGCTCTTGTACCAATGTGGACACAAGAACAAATGGATAGAAACTGGCCATCAGGAAGTTTAGACTTGAAATTAGATGAAGGTTTCTAACCATCAGAGGAGTGAAGTTCTGGAACAGCCTTCCAAGGGAAGCAGTGGGTGCAAAAGACCTATCTGGCTTCAAGATTAAGCTAGATAAGTTTATGGAGGGGATGGTTTGATGGGTCAATTAATTGCCATCAGTGGTAAATAGGACCAATGATCAATGATGGGATGTTACAAGTTACTACAGAGAACTTTCTCCTGGGTGTCTGGCTGGTGAGTCTTGCCCACATGCTCGGGGTTCAGCTGATCGCCATATTTGGGGTCGGAAAGGAATTTTCCTCCAGGGTAGATTGGCAGAGGCCCTGGAGATTTTTTGCCTTCCTCTGCAGCATGGGGCACTGGTCA
This sequence comes from Macrochelys suwanniensis, assembly GCA_033296515.1. Taxonomy (NCBI): domain Eukaryota; kingdom Metazoa; phylum Chordata; order Testudines; family Chelydridae; genus Macrochelys; species Macrochelys suwanniensis. The sequence goes on from CM065795.1 coordinate 4,763,293, forward strand.
CTTACTGGAGGATTCTCTGCATCTTGAAGTCTTTAAACCATGATTTGAGGACTTCAATAGCTGAGACATAGGTGAGAGGATTATTCCAGGAGTGGGTGGGTGAGATTCTGTGGCCTGCATTGTGCAGGAGGTCAGACTAGATGATCATAATGGTCCCTTCTGACCTTAAAGTCTTTGAGTCTATGAACTTCCCTGATTGAAGCAATTTTTCCTGAATTGACACTCTCAGTTGGGTCCTGCCAGAACCAGCTTCGTTACAGCACCGTGCTCCAGGGAGCAGGGCACGGGGCTCAGTAGGGGTGCTGTGGTCCAGGGAGCGGGGTGGGGGGGTTAGCAGGGGGCACCATGTTCTAGGGAGTGTGGTGAGGCTGTTACTTTGCTGTCCCACTCCAGAACCAGCTGCATCTGTATAAGAATGGGCATTGCCAACACATCGAGAGACGTGATCATTTCCCTCCATTCGACATTGGTGAGGCCTCATCTGGAGTCCTGTGTCCAGTTTTGGGCCCCACACTACAAGAAGGATGTGGAAAAATTAGAGAGAGTCCAGCAGAGGATAGCCAATTTTTAGAAAGGGCTCCAGATCTGATCCCGGCAATTAGAGGCCTGTAAAACTGACTTCAGTACCAGGTGAACTGGTTGAAACTATAATAAAGAATAATATTGTCAGACATACAGATGAACATAATTTGTTGAGGAAGAGTCAATATGGTTTTAGTAAAGGGAAAACATGCCTCACCAATCTACTAGAATTCTTTGAGGGGGTCAACAAGCCTGTGGACCAAGGGGATCCAATGGATATAGTGTACTTAGATTTTCAGAAAGCCTTTGACAAGGTCCCTTACCAAATGCTCTTATGCAAAGTAAGCTGCCACGCGATAAGAGGGAAGATGCTCTCACGGATTGGTAACTGGTTAAAAGATAGGAAACAAAGGGTAGGAACTCCCCTGCCCTAAAACATGCACCAGATTTCTCACCCCAATACAGCCTTCTACCCCCATTCCTGACCCCCACCTTGCTACAGCCCTCCCCTCTCCTAATACAGCACCACACCCTGATCCATTCTTACCTGGTGCCTTCTTCTCAGGGGCAGGCAGTGCTGACCCTAGAGACGGGAGGGAACAGACCTTCAATAGGCATTCCATTGAATACATTTCCAGCTTTCCCAGTTAATTTTGCAATCAGGGCAGGAACTCTCTTATCCTCAGGGATTTCATGTATTACACACAGGCTTTCGAGGGTAGTCAGCTGTTCAGCAATATCAACAGCTTCACTGTATGCAGGACATAAGTGTTCTCATTTGTGATTTTTGGAGTGATGGGAGTCGTTGGCGTCGGGGGGTTCTGGTTCTGCTTTTCTAGCAGGTCCAGTTGGTGTTTTCACTCTCTCTCTTCCTTCTCTCTCTTTTTCCTTTCTCTCCAGTTCTTTCAGTTACAATAATCTCTGGTGCTCTCTCTCCTTTTCTGCAAACTGAAGCCTAAAAAGCTCCAACTTTGCAATCGCTTCACTGCTTTCACTCATTTTCCTGATTTCCTGCTCTTACGTCCCTTTCCCGAAATAAGCAAACCAAAAATAACAAAACTGTGACCTCCTCCTGACTGTTCTTTGCCACTGCACTTAATATTCACTTAGAATCACAAATTTCAGTGCTTAAAGTGTGAACCCCACTTGGAGTAACAAGCCGCACATACACCCTGCTCGCTGCGCCACTGTGACATTCCCCTCTGGCGTTATCTGGACCAGTGATCTGCTAGGCCCCTCCAATCCTTGACTCTGGGAGCCAGCCTTACCCTGGTGAGAACCACTGCTCCTGGGCTGTTCATGCACAGCCTCTGACATGTAAGCTGCTCCCAGCTACTGGCAAGCGAATGACACTAACCAATATCTCTGGTCCCAGAAACAACCCTGGGAATCTCCTTCTTCCAAGGTCCAGTTATGCCCACTGGACGCTGCAAACGGATATAAGTTTGTCAGTTTAACAAAGAAATTGATATGTACCAGGCTTGTTCTCCCAAGGGGAGTTTCTGACACACTGCAAACCAAATGCTGCTTCATGTAGAAGAAACAAACAGATTTATTAACTATAAAGGTAGAGTTAAGTGATTATAAATCAAAGCACAACAAGTCAGTTTTGGTCAAATGAAATAAAAGCAAAACGCATTCTAAGCTGATCTTAACACTTTCAATGTGTTTCTCACCACAGACTGGCTGGTTGCTCTTCAGCCAGGCTCTCCCCTTTGATCAGCGGTTCAATTGCTTGGTGGTGGTGGTGTCTGTAGTTGGAAGAGAGAGTGCCTGGCAAAATGTCTCTCCCTTTTATCATGTCCTTTCTTCCCTCCTGGCTTTCCCCCCCCCCCCCCCCCCCATTACCTGTGATGAGGTAATGCTCACCTGACTCTGAAGCGGGGTCTGTCTACTTTGGCACTTTACAGAGCTCCAACTTGCTACACTCATGGGGTTGTTTTTTGCCATCCCCGATCCAGAAACTTGCAGCGCTGTTAATTGCCAGTGTAGACAAACCCTCACAGATTCTTTTGTTGCTGCCCAAGCCAGTGCCCATTGTTCCTGTGAGGCTGGGCTGGGCTTGTCCCATCCATGGCCTGATGAGGTGCGAACTGCCTGTCTGCTCTTGGAGAGCTTTTGCAGGGGCTTGCTTTAAGCCAGGAGGACACATTCTCAGCCTCATAACTACAGACATGAAATTATAACCTGTAACCTTTGTGGCAGAGCTTCAAACTTGTCCCTGTGGGTCTGGTGCCTTAGAGGCTCACTGCGACCCTCCACGTAGCCCTTCTCTCTCTAGGGTCAGGGTTACAGTCTACTGAGCCCTTTTCATCATAAGCCAGCCAGGAGGTTGGGGAGAGAATTCCCACAGTCTCTGTTGTCCCTATGGGCTTATCTCAGACCAGTTTACCCTCCTGTCCTGCCAGAGGCCTGTCTTCCCCTCTCAGGAGATGTGTCTGTAGTGGGGGGTCAGGGGGAACCCAGACCCGCCCTCTACTCCGGGTTCCGGTCCAGAGATCCTAGTGATAGCAGCTTTTGACAGCCGACCTTTCACTGCTAGAGTTGCTACATTTCCCTGGGCCACTTCCCCACAGCTCTCCCGTTTCTCCCTTCTTCACCCTTACCAATGGCTTGAGCAGGCCTGGACAACATGCGGCCCAGGGGCTGCATGCGGCCCACGAGGGCTCACTGTGCGGCCCGCGGGGGGGTGAGTAGGTGGGCTCACTATGAGGCCCAAAATCTGGGACTGTGTCCATTGGTCCTTTTTGCTGCTTGTCTCTGGGCTGGGGGTTGTCCCAGTGCTGCAAAGAGGGTGTTCCCAAAGGAAGGTGCTTGCTTCTAACCACCGAGGCCATCAGTATGTCTGCTCTTCTCTAGTCAGCCCACTTGACAAGTTTGATTGTCCTTGGTCTGGTTCCCATCCCCTCTCCAAGGGTTGCAGCTGTCTGGGGGTGCCTGCCTTCCACGCCTTCCTCATTCACACCTCATTCATTCAACAGGGCAATTGAATACAAAGTGGGGGGAAGATCTTATTCTACTTCGAGCAAAAAGACATTTTTCTTTTACCTTAATTATACTACCTATGGGGCCCTCTATAAGATATTACCAAAGTTCAATACAAAGTCATATAAAAGTTATATAAAAATGCATAATGCAGAGATTTTTCTACAACTGCATTGATTGACTGTTGTGTGCAGTAATATAGTGACCCCTGGGGGGTGAAGAGGGGGCTGATGGTGGGGCCGAGCAGGGAGGGGGCGGGTCCTATTTTATTGCTGTGATCTGGTCACCCTATGCGCGCTGTTTCTTTCCCCCTCTTCAGGCTTCCACACCCCAGCGCTGGGGAAGGAGGGGTTGTTTTCGTGGGGCGGGCGGTGCTCGGGGGGGGGGGGGGGCGGGGGGCTGTTTCTGCGGGGCCGGGGGGTTTCGGCCCTCAGCTGTTTTCTTTGAAGTAATATGGCCCTCGCCGCTTTACGAGTTGTGCAGGCCTTGTCTTGAGGGTGTCTTCACTGCCCAGCCCCTCAGCAGCACTACCTCTCCTCTGGTGCCCTGGCTCTCCCCGGCCTGACCGGAGTGAGCCCTTATATAGTATCAGAAGAGCCTTAATTAGAGACAGGTGTTCACATCACCTTAATGGCCTCACCTGACTCTTGGCAGGTTAATTGGAGTCAGTTGTTCTCATTAGCCTGGAACAGCCCCTGCTCTGGTCAGTCAAGGAACAGAAACCTGTAATCCAGTGTCCAGTAGATCTGCCTTCTACTATTCCGTTGTACCCAACCGGCCTGGGTCTAGCACATATCCCTCCCCGCTGTGCAACACCAAGGGGTTGGGCAGCGTGGGACGCCAGACAGCGTTCGCGTGATAAGCCATCGGCGTTGCCATGGCGACTCCCCGCACTGTGCTGAATGCGGAACTGGAACAGTTGGAGGGATAAGAACCACCTGGTTACCTTTGTGTTCTCTTCCTTGTTCCATTGCACCCATTGAAGAGGGGCATGGTCGGTCATAAGGACAAATCTGCGCCCCAGCAGGTAGTAACGCAACGTTTCCATGGCCCATTTTACGGCCAGGCACTCTCTTTCTACCACTGTGTATTTTTGTTCCCTCGGAAGGAGTTTCCTACAGAGGTGGAGAATTGGGTGTTCCTCTTCCCCAACCATCTGCGTCAGGACGGCCCCTAACCCCACCTCAGATGCATGTGTCTGTAGAATGAATTCCTTGGTGAAATCCGGGGCTATCAACACAAGGTTACTGCAGAGGGCATTCCGTAGGTCCGCGAATGCTCTCTGCTGCGTCGGACCATCTGACTGGATCAGGACCACGGGCCTTCACTAAGTCCATTAGGGGACTTGCCCTTGTGGCAAAATGGGGGATGAAACGCCTGTAATAGAGCACTTGGAATAGGAGGTCTTAGATCTGGAGAGGCATCTGGCTTCCGGCCCCGAGGATCCACCCCTCTGTGGAGCATGCCGGGAGAAGCGGCAGGAGCTCCGGGCCCTCGAGGACCATTGGGCCCTCGAGGACCATCGGGCCCAGGGTACCTTTGTTCGATCCCGCATCCATCTCTTTCAGGAGATTGATGGCGGCTCCCACTTCTTCTACGCCCTGGAGAAATAAAGGGGGTCCAAGAAGCACGTCACCTGCCTCCTGGCAGAGGACGGCACCCCCCTCATGGATCTGACAGAGCTGTGCGGGAGGGCCAGGGTCTTCTACTCAGGTCTTTTCTCCCCAGATCCGAACAATCCTGATGCTTGCAGAGTGCTTTGGGACGAACTCCTGATGGTCAGAACGGGCTCCCGAGACCGGTTAGATCTGCCTCTCACTGTGGCTGAGGTCTCGGAAGCCCTCCGTCACATGCTCACCAATAAATCTCCGGGCATGGACGGGCTGACTGTGGAGTTCTCCCGCGTGTTCTGGGATGTCCTTGGCCCGGAATTGTCACCTTCTGTGCTGAGTCCTTGGAGAGCGGGTCCTACCTCTGTCGTGCAGGTGAGCCATGCTTGCCTTGCTCCCAAAGGAGGGGGACCCTCACAACCTTCGGAATTGGCGTTCCGTCTCGCTCCTCAACACGGACTACAAAGTTGTAGCGAAGGCCATCTCGCTGTGGCTGGGGTCCAAGCTGGTGGACGTGGTCCACCCCGACCAGACCTACACCGTCCCGGGCTGTACCATCTTTGACAATCTGTATTTGGTCCGGGACCTCTTGGAGCTGGGGCGTAGGGATGGTCTGTAGTTCGCCCTCCTGTCCCTCGACCACGAGAAGGCATTTGAAAGGGTGGACCACGGGTATCTCCTGGGCACCCTGCGAGCATTAGACTTCGGACCCCAGTTTGTGTGCTTTCTCCAGGTGCTGTACGCCTCCTCGGAGTGTCTGGTCAGGCTCGACTGGACCCTGACCGAGCCGGTCAGCTTCGGGCAAGGAGTATCATAGAATCATAGAATCTCAGGGTTGGAAGGGACCTCAGGAGGTCATCTAGTCCAACCCCCTGTTGTACGGCAGGGGTGCCTCCTCTCAGGCCAGCTGTACGCTCTGGCCATCGAGCTCTTCCTCTGTCTCCTCCGCCGGAGGCTGATGGGGTTGGTGCTGCAAGAGCCGGAGCTGCGGCTGGTCCTGTTGGTGTATGCCGCCGACGTCCTCCTCATGGTCCAGGACTTGGGTGACCTCGTGCGGGTGGAGGCTTGCCAGGCCATCTATTCGGTGGCCTCCTCCGCCCGGGTCAGCTGGGTCAAGAGCTCTGGCCTGGTGGTCGGGGACGGGTGGCGTGAGAGCTCCCTCCCACCCGTGCTTCAGGCCAGCCGGCATTTACCTTTCTGCCACGCGTCCGTCTCCGCCGGAGAACTGGCAAAGTTTGCAGGGCAGGGTGATAGAGTGGCTCTGGAAAAGGACAGGACTATTCCGGTGTCTCTGCGTTCGAGGGAGAGCACTGGTGCTCAATCAACTAGTCCTGTCCATGCTCTGGTACCGGCTCAAAACCCTGGTCCTGGCCCCAGGTCCGTGGCGGTCACCAAGAGGGCGGCTCTCCTCGCGGAGCCCCTGTGACGTTATTGACATAATCTGGGACCGTATAGATCATTGTTGCAACCAAGGTCCTGTAGTGGGACCAAATCTTGTATAAAGGGGGTCAAATTAGGTTTCTAAGACATGGTTATGGTTTGCTGATTATGATTATGCGATCTGTATGCATGTATCATTTTTGTATTTAAAGTTATAAGTATTGGCTCTATACTGTCTATATTTCAAACTTATGGCGTGCTTCTGGGTGAAACCCCAGAAAAGTTGGTGTCAGCTCTGCTAACCGGCTTGATGGCCCATTGAGGACATTCAGCTACACAATTGACCCATTGAGAGAAGGCAGACCCGCCTTGTGACTCAGCAAGGTATGCAGGGACCGGCCTGTGAACAGAACTCTAAGGTTTTTCTGTGCCATGTGCTGGATAGCGTGTCTTTGGGAAAAGAAAACAGAGATCACATGGCAAGAGACTATAAAACGCTGATTCCTCACCTCCATCTTGTCTTCAATCCTGCTTCATACCTCTGGAGGGACTTTGCTACAAACTGAAGCTCTGAACAAAGGACTGATGACCCATCCCAGCTGTGGATGTACTCCAGAGACTTGATTTGAATCTGCAGTTTATTCTATCACTGCTACAAGCCTGAACCAAGAACTTTGCCCTTACTGTATGTAATTGATTCCTTTTAAACAATTCTAGCTCTCACCTATATCTTTTTCCTTTTATGAATAAACCTTTAGATTTTAGATTCTAAAGCATTGGCAACAGCGTGATTTGTGGGTAAGATCTGACTTGTATATTGACCTGAGTGTGGGGCTTGGTCCTTTGGGATCGGGAGAACATTTCTTCTTTTACTGGGGCATTGGTTTTCATAACCATTCATCCCCATAACGACTGGCACTGGTGGTGATACTGGGAAACTGGAGTGTCTAAGGGAATTGCTATGGTGACTTGTGGTTAGCCAGTGGGGTAAAACCAAAGTCTTCTCTGTTGGGCTGGTTTGATTTGCCTTGGAGGTATAAAAACCCCAGCCCCGGAGGCATCAGCCCCACCCAGCTCTGCCCGTAAGGATGTCAATGGCGAGACAGGGCCAACAAGGTGATCCACTGGACGTATCCTGGGCCCTAGTGTGGGGGGGGTCCCTGAGGATGGGGGGGGGGCGGCTCCCCACACCCTGGAGTCCATGATGCAGAGGGTGAGTCCAGGGCCCATCCCAGCAGCGTGAGGTGTTGGCAGGAACACAGGGCTCTCCTGGGCCATGGAATCCCCTCCCGGCTATCGCAGGAACCCAACAGATCAGCCCCGTCCCAAACTGATCCAGCTCCGTCCTCGGACTAGGGAGGGGGTTTGCCCCCAACACTGATTGGGAGGCCGTTTATTAGGTGTATTCCAAGAGTGCCTAGGACCCCAGTCACAGCCAGAGCCCTCCTTGTGCTAGGTTCTGTACATTATTTATTAGGTGTATTACAGTAGAGCCTAGGATGCCACTCAAGGCCCAGGACCCCTCGTGCTAGGCGCTGTACATTATTCATTAGGTGTTTTGAAACTGCCCAAGATGAGTAATGCAGGTTTATTAATTGGTTCACCACTTCATCAATGGAAAGTGGCTATACTCCAGCTTTTACAAACCGGAGCAGATTTTCCACACACTTCCTACAAACTCACTGGTAAAGATAAACAGGTAAAGAAGTTTATTGACTACAAAAGATAGATTTTAAGTGATATTAAGTGATAGGCAAAAAGTCAGAGTTAGTTACCAAAATTAAAGAAAATATAAGTGCAGTAGACTGGACTAGATGTCCTCTGGGGGTCCCTTCCAGTTCTATGATTCTATAAGCACGCAGTCTAAACTCTCAACCCTGTTAGACTGGGCAACATCTGGATTAAGCAGTTTCTCACGCCACTGGATATTGCAGTTCATAGTACACAGATTTCACCCTTGAAACCTGGGCCAGCCTCCTCTGTTGGAGTCTTCAGTCTTCTTCTGAGTGTCTTGGTTGATTGCAGCATAGGTGGGGGCAGGAGAAAGGCGCAGCATGGGCCCCTGTGTTCTGTTTTATGCCCTCAGTCCATGTGCTTGGGGAACACAAGACCAGGCATGTCTGGGGGGCATTGCTGAGTGTCCAGGCAGGGCCATCCCTAGCCACTTTGGTGCCCTAGGCAGCCCCCCGTGGGGGTTGGCGACGCCTCCATGTGGGTGGAGCAGGCTTGCGGGGCAGGGAGTAACCACCGCACTCACCAGCAGCACAGCTGCGGCCATGTCACTCCACTTACTGCCACCGGCGAGTGCAGGCCCAACCCCTGCTGCAGTCCTCAGGGAAGTGGGGGCATGGCTGGGGCGGAGCAGGGGTGGGACGAGACAGGGCAGGGGCTTTGGGGAAGGTGCAGGAAGAGGCGGGGAAGGGGTGGAGGAGGGGGTGGGGCTGAGGCAGGAAGAGGCGCTTCTTGCTCCGGGGGCGGGGGGGTACCGGAGTCGACAGGAGAGCCCGCAGTGGTCAATTTATCTCGTTTTCACTAGACATGATAAATCGACCCCCACTAGATCGATCGCTCCGGAGATAAGTGTACATATGCCCCTAGTTACAGTACACAGAGAGGGAAATACACCCGTGAGCGGGGTTGTATCGGTCGTTACTAGAGTCGATGATGTTTCTCAAATGCAGGCAGGGAAGGGTTGTCGAACCGGAGGACGCCCCGAATCCTCCGGGTGTGGTTGATGAGTGTTTGTTAAAACAGGTGTTTAAAAGCTTGGGGTTTGATCCATGGCTGGCTGATGCAGTCCCCACATTGCATGAGGAAGTTTTGGGCAACTTACTATGTATTGTGCTGTAGATGAGCTTGTAAAGAAGCGAGATGTTGTGCAGAAAAGTTTGGAACAGGAAGTGAAAAAACTTGAAATTGCAGAATGAAAGCCTGAAACGTGACTGGCAAACTGCCATACACAAAATGTAACCAAGGCTCAGCAGATTACAGCTTTAACCCATACATGTCCGGAAAGAATAAATATACAGGTGGAGGATGAAGAGGAGCCCCTTTCAGGACCTCCGGCAGCCCAGCCGGTAGTGACAGCAAAAATGCCTCAGCCTTCACGGCAAATACGAGAAGTAGTAAATCGTCCTCTGACAAACTAAAAAACAGGCACTAGCTAACCAAATGGATTATTTCACTAAGGGTATGTCTACACTACGACAGTAGTCCGATTTTACCAAAACCGATTTTTGGGAACCGATATTATAAAGTCGAACGTGTGTGTCTACACTAAGCACATTAATTCGGCGGTGTGAGTCCACAGTATCGGGGCAAGCGTCGACATTCCAAACGGTGCACTGTGGGTAGGTATCACACAGTTCCCGCAGTCCCTGCTGCCCATTTGAATTCTGGGTTGAGCTCCCAATGCCTGATGGGCCAAGAAATTTGTTGCGGGTGATTGTGGGTAAATGTCGTCATTCAACTCTCACTCCCCCCACTCCCTCCATGAAAGCAACGGCAGACAATCATTTCACGCCCTTTTCCCTAGATTGCAAGCGCAGACACCATAGCGTGGTGAGCATGGAGCCTGGTGAGATCATCGCAGCAGTTATGGCCGTTGTCAACACCTCGCGCATTATTGTGCACTTTATGCATAACCTGAACTTGAGAAAGCAGGTGAGGAGGCTACGGCAGAGCGGTGATGACAGTGATGAGGACATGGACACAGACCTCTCTCAAAGAACGGGAACCCGCAAAATTGGACATCCTGGTGGCAATGGGGCAGGCTCATGCCGTGACGAGTCCCTCCATCTTAACAAAAGGCCAAGTAAAGTTCCACTGTCCTTGATTCACGTAATCAGGATAATAATAGTTTATTCTTCCTGCCCTAATAACAGAAAAACTGGGGATCCTACAGCAGTCAAAGTGACCATTTGGGCTGCTATCGGCTCATGCTAGGCGGGGTGGGTGTGCCTATGTAAATGAGGTCAGCCCCTGAAGTTCTTTTCCGCAGCTTGCCACAACTCACCACTAGATGTCAGGGTGGAGCTCGTCTTGACTCTGCTTACAGGTACCACTGGAAAAGTGAACGAGTAATTTGGCAGAAAGGCTGGTTGTGAAGAACGAGACTGAAAATAACCAGGTTGTTTCAGAAGGATTAAGAAAGTGAATGGCAGCTGTGGCACTGCCAGCCAATAAGTGAATAAGGGAAATTTCTCATGGTTTGGGCTAGAAAGAAAAGGCAGTGGTAAAGATAGTGGGGGGGAAATGCATAAAGCCAGCTCCTCATTATTCCTATCCAGCAGAAGATGTTCCCCGTATAAAACAAAACCAAAAAAACCCTGTTGCAGGATCGAAAAGCACAAGGGGTCCTAAAGTGTCAAAGCTCCAGCAACTCCCCAATCTGGCTTGTACAGAAAACGGATGGCAGATGACATCCCATGTTTATATTATAAAAATATAATTGTAAATCTACCCCTGTTGTAGCCAACCTTCCAACGATAATGGCCAGAGCAGTGGCCAGGACTAAATGGTTCTCTGTACTGAATTGGTCATTTGTTAATTGATTTTTTGTTATGTAATTAACCTCTTTGAATTAATAACAGGCTAAATTATAAGATCTCCGGAGTTCCTGTTAACACCAAAGAAACAAATGCCTGAGCAGGTACAGAAGATGATCTGGGTAGCAAATTTGATGCAAACATTGGAAAACATTTGGACGGCGAAAACACACACAAAAGGAAGAGCCAAAGGAATTGTTAAAATACCGATGAAAAATAGAAAACACGGTGATGCTTAAAATTGGTAAACAAAGGCAAATTAATCCCCATATAAAGGAAACCCTTTCCGGTTAACTGTTAAGTATATGGCCAGTCCCGTGGCCGTTTTAGTAACCATTCCAGATGGAGACATGTAAAACATTCTGATCAAATCCAATTATACTTGCCAAGGGACTAAGTACAATAATTTTCAGAAATGAATGCACAGTATGTTCTAACCTATAAGGTCCGGTCAGAGGCCTTGCGTCTTTTGTTGGGTTATGTTTTCGCCGATTAATCTATACATTTATGGAAGCAAGAAGTATGCTGGGAAATTTGCTCTGGCTCGTTGGAGATGTGATTACTAGACCACAGGCGTGCCACAGGCATCCATCTGAAGAATAGGCCAGAAGATTGGTCAATTACTCACATTTCAATACAATGAGCACCCTTCTTAGGGGCACAAGCATAAAAACACGCTGGGTCAAACTGAAGGTCCATCTCGCCCAGCGCCCTGTCTTTTAACAATGACCAATGCCAGGTGTTTCAGAGAAAACAAACAGAACAGGCAATGATCAAGTAATCATTGCAGCCCATTCCCAGCTTCTGGCAAACAAAGGCCAGGGACACCGTCCCTGCCCAGCCTCTAGCAGCCTCTATGAATTTATCTCTTTCTTTTACAACAAAAAACACCTTTTATAGTCTTGGCTTTTACATTTGCTGACAAGAAGTTCCACAGGCTAATTTTCCTTTTTATTTTTAATCTGCTGTTTAGTGGTGACCTCTAGTTCTTGTGTTATATAGAAAAAAATAAATAACACTTTCTTATTTACTTTCTCTATGACAGTCAGGATTTCATAGACCTCTATTGCAGGCCTCTATTGAATACCCACAAGCTTATGCTCCAATACATCTGTTAGTCTATAAGGTGCCACAGGACTCTTTGTCTGATTATTTTGGTTGCCTTTTTTTTCCCCTGTGCTTTTTTTCAGATATGGCTGTTGCACATTTAGTGAATGTTTTTAGGGATCTATACACACTGATTCCAGAATCTTTTTCTTTTGGGTGGTAGCAGCTAATTTAGACCCCGTTCTTTTATCTGTATAGTTGGAATCATGTTTTTCCACCGTGCATTACTGGACATTTGTCAGCATTGAATTTCATCTGCTTAGTCACCCAGTTTGGTAAAATCCCTTTGAAACTCTTTAAAGTCTGTTTTGGACTTGACTACCTTGAGGTTTTGTGCCGTCTGCAAATGTTTGCCGCTTCATTGTTTGCCTCTTTAATATATAGATCATTTAACAGCATTACCTTTTCCCAGTACAGACCTCTCTTCATTCTGAAAACTAATCAGTTATTCTTGCCTTTTGTCTCTTATCTTTTAACCAGTTACTGATCCACAAAGGACTTTCTCTCTTATCCTATAACAGCTAACCTTGCCGAAAAACCTTCAGTAAGGGTTCAAAGACTTTCTGAAGATCTCAGTACACTATATTCACTAAATCACCTTGTCTATATTCTTGTTAATCCTCTCAAAGAATTTTCGTAAACTCATCTTTACTATAATTTCTTAACTGTAAAGATGAATGCAAATTTCTTTAGTTCTTCTATATTGGCTTTATTCTTCTGGGGTGTTCCAAGGTGCTAAGGAGACTTAATGACTCAGTGGCTTCACTAGTTATGTAGTAGGCTTCCTCTTTTTGATATACTATCTGTATAGGAAAATCTCAAAATCTGAAAGCAGCCTCCAGGTGTAATTCTCTGAGGAGGGGAAAGTTTACAAAAAAAAAAGCTTTTGGAAAGTCTACATTCCAGCACTGGGATAGATAACAGTGCAGATTTAATCAAAGTCCTAGCCAAAGTAAACCTTACTGTAGGCCTCTGCAAAAAAGTCCTGTACAAAAGTCATGTTAGACTTGTTTCTCTGATAATGTTTACTCTAGCAGCATTTATTTCATTAGGATCAAGGGTAGAGAGGGGGAATAAAGGCTAAAAGAAAGCAAAGTAAAGGGGAATAAAATAAAATTTCTATCCAGGTAATTGATTTTCCAGTACAAAAGCTCTCCAAAACTCAAAGGAATATCAAGTTGCTAAACCCGGTAAAGGGGATGATAAGAAGGAAGAATGTGGAAGATAGGGAAATCTGGCACTCTATGGTAACAGAATCTGCCATTCCCTTTGAGGCCATAAAAGACACTCAGGGAATGTGGACATTTCATGTACTAAATAAGGCATGTATTTCTGTGTGGGTACAGGGATTAACATCAAAGATATTAACAAAAGGGTGGCAAGAAGCTTCAGGAAACCATGCTTTAGTAGTTAAGAGGGAATAGAATCCACTAACAAAAGGTGTTTAGGGACCTCAAGTGTAACAAAGGGTGCATATGCATTGGGGGAGGGATAGCTCAGTGGTTTGAGCACTGGCCTGCTAAACCCAGGGTTGTGAGTTCAATCCTGAGAGGGCCATTTAGGGATCTGAGGCAAAAATCTGTCAGGGGACAGTACTTGGTCCTGCTAGTGAAGGCAGGACTTGATGACCTTTCAAGGTCCTTCTAGCTCTATGAGAGAGGCATATCTCCAGATATAAAATCCCATGCAATTAATACCAAAACTGGGGAATTGTGGGACCCACATACAGCACATAAAAAAACCACCTCAGACAGATCAACACCATTGGAAAAAAGCACCCCAGGAATACATAATTCAAGGGGCTTGGTTTAAGAGTCCAGTCATAAATATTGGATCAACTATAAAATTGTATACCATCACTGAAAATATGAAAATGTAATTGGTGCAAACAGAACACCCATTTACTGGGTATGGTAATAAATCTGAATTTAAAGTACTCAAACAAAAGTACCCTAACATAAATGTCAGGGCCAGCTCTAACTTTTTTGCCGCCCCAGGCAAAAAAACAAAAACAAAAGAAACCCGAGCGCCATCCCGCTGAAACAAGCCCCCACCCCGCCGAAACAACCCTGCCCCCAAGCGCCGCCCTGCCAAAGTAAAAACAAAAACCCCGAGCACCTCCCCGCCGCCCCAAGATTGGCCGCCCCTTAGAAGGTGCCGCCCCAAGCACATGCTTGGTTGGCTGGTGCCTGGAGCCGGCCCTGATAATTGTGCTTTAAGATGCCATACCTCATATGGGGACAATATGCAATATATGGACGGATAAACATGGGTTAATGTAACCAAATCAACACAAAAACATCACAATGGTCCTAAAAACGTATAAAATGGTTAATTCCAGATTGTAATCACAGTGTATATATACACGAGGAATCTGAATTTAAGATTTCTGTAATCTTAGTCCCTAAGGAGTGGATAATCAACAGTCTGTCACAGTCATCAGGCTAATGCTCTAAAACCGCTCTCCAAAAAGCCAGTCAAAACCCCGGTGAGACGTGCCTCCCCTCACACGGTTGCCGGGGCAAAAAAGCCCAAGTGGTCTTGGCCTTTCTGTGTCTGACCTCGGGGCATCTGGCATCCCCGCAGTGAGTCTGCCTGGCCGTGGCTCCTGGGGAAGCCAACAGTCCCTGCGCTTCAGCTCCATAGTCAGCTGTAACTCTCAGCCAACATTGTAAAACGGAGGGTTTATTAATTAACAGGTACACAATGTGGAACGGACTTGTTGGCACGGGAATCGGTAACTTTTAGCCAAGTCCATCTCGGACTCCCCGCCTCTCTCCCAACCACAGACTGCCCAGCTTCTAGCAACCCGACCTCCAACACGCCCATTGCTCCTCCTCCTGGTCTTTGGCTCACTTCTCGGCTAAAATGGCACCGGGTCACATCCCCCTTCCTAGGTTTTAGGTTACGAAGAGCATCTTCTATAGCTTATGTGCAGGCAACTGGAGTAGCCATACCTGCCCCCAAGGGTCTTCGCAAGTCACATGCCCTTGTTCCTACCACCTAAGCACTGGTGCAACACACAGGAAAACTAAGGCACCACCCAGTATTTATGCAAAACAGTCAGAACTCACATCAACTCAACAAAAATGTGCCAGATAATATATGCCAGCGCCTGGGGAAATGAAACAGGGTACTATGAAACAGTACCAGAAGGGAATGGACTATGGTGGATACCTGGATTAGGATGAAAGCAAATACTAGGAACCCAAAGGGAATGAGGTACCTTGGTTAAAGAAGGAAATTGAAATTTGGATTTAAAAGGGGGTAACGTCACCATGACTGTACAGTGGAAAAAGGATTGGTGGGAATTATATAAAATAAACCAAGACATATATTGGTATCAAATGGAAAAGGGTAATGCAGTAATAACCTGGCCTATGGACCAAGGAATGTAATGTACTCCTAAAAATGTAACTCATTTCCAGTATAAATAATATCAATGGCACCCTCAGATAACTAAAACCGTTCTGACTCACCCTAGATTAGCATTGCCAAATTTAAGGAAAAGAGAGTAAAATGATTCAGATTGGGATATGAAAATACAAACTAATCAACCCACACTAGATCAAATAGAACGGTCAACTGGATTAATAATATGTGCAAAAGGTATGCTTGCTCGAAAGTATAAAATTGTTTAAAAAGCCGTAGAAAAAATAAGATCTCGAACGTGTGCCTGGTATAATGTTGTATGTCAAGTAAAAGCATAAAATGGTGTTGAATGGGCCATGTTATTTTAAATTTCTAAAACTGCAGCATTATTCCTTGGATGTTTCTGTTTTGAATACCAAATGTGCAAGCAATATAAGAAAAAAAAACCAGGCTTTATGGAAAATGTACAAGATTGAGCTGTTGGATTATGCTACTAAAAATCGTAAGTTTTATAAAAATCAGAAAAGGAAACACATGATCTAATAGCTAGCGCATAAATTGTGGGTATGACTGATGCGATGTTACAATTATCTTTGGTAACTGAATATCGAATGGGGGACTGTTGGGATGGTGCCGAATTGGTGTGGTGTGACGGGGCGAGACTCACCCAGCGGCGCCTCCTGCTGGTCAGTTGGGAATTAGCTCATCCAGCCTCCAGAGCACCCCTGCAGGCCAGTGTCCTGCCTGTCTCGCTGGCCCCGGGTCCCTCCCGGACCCCAGTGCCCCTTTACCCTGGGGCTGCCCCCTGGCAGTACCCCCCCACCCCGTCTCTATGGGTCTCCCCTCTCTGGGAAACCCCCAACCCTCTTATCCCCACCTTGCCTCAGTCTGGGCTACTGCCAGTCATCACCAAGCCCCTTTCACTGAGGGGTTCGGACCCTTTGCCTTCCTCTGCCTCCCAGTGTCTCTATGGGCCCTAGACCAGGCCCTGCCACTCCCCTGGCTTTCCCCAGCCCTGCTTCACGCCCAGTACCCTTTCTGCAGGCAGCCAGGCCCTGCTCCCTTCCAGCCTGGAGAGAGACTCTCCTTGGGCCTCGGGCTCACAGCCTTTTTATACAGGCCCACTGGGACCTGACTGGGGCATGGCCCAGCTGCTGCCACTTCCCCAATCAGCCCAGTTTAGCAGCTCTCAGCCACAGCCTTCCCCCAGGGCTGACTTTAACCCCTTTTCTGCTGGAGTGGGGGAACTGCCCCACTACATGTGGCCGTACTGAATGAATGGGGTGAGAACATGGCTGAGGAGACCAGACCTGAAGAGAAGAATTTGTCCATAAAATTTGGTAGCCATCTTCTCCGTGTGAACCGTGAACTCTGTGTGGCTAGCACAGGGCCTGTTTGTGAACGAGAGGCTCGCTAAGAGGAATGTATAGCTCTTAATGTAGAGTTCTTTAAGGTCTAACCTAGGAGTTATGGGTTTATTGTAACCCTTTACCGCTCGTGTAATTCCTTCTCGACTAAACTGCAGTGTATGCACGTTAATTACCGTGGACCTTTTTCACCGGGCATGATAGTAATCTGCTCCGCAGGGAGCCATTAAAGAGCCATTCAGGGGTAGTAGCCCCTGGTGCCAACACCCTGCATCAGGCCTCACTCTCCTCCCAGAGCTGGGACAGAACCCAGGAGTTCTGGCTCCCTACCCCGTGCCCTTCACCCATCTTCACTCAAGCCTGAGAGTTAGAAAGTGCCACCTGCCTTGGAGCTCAGTGCCAGGCTCACGAGCTCAGTGCCTCTCCAGTCCAACCCCAACACCTCTGCCCCATCTCCCCAGCCCATCAGAGACAGGCCGGCGGTACAGGAACATGGAGAATGGGCTGAGCCTTTGCGTGCCCTGATGCGTGGAGCCGAGAGCTGGCATTGGGACTTGGCGTTAGCCCCGGGCTCTTTCCCCTTGTAGAGACCAATGCAAGGGCTGAGAGGGGCACTGGATCTTCTATCCACACATGACCCTGTTGGATTCCTCTGCCCTGGGACGACACCACAGCCCCTTCACCGCCCACACCGGAAGGGAGTGATCAGCAATGTGGTCAGGTCGTGCCAAAAGGAGCAGTGCTGGGGGCACAGCTGGGGAAAGGCGTCAGTTCCCCATAGCAGCTGCTAGGTACCATCCGTCTTCCATTTACCCATCCCCCCCTTCTTAACCATCCCCCTCATCTATCCATCCTCCCCCCACCATCTACCCATCCTCCCACCATCATCGATCCATCCCTCCATCACCACCATCTACCCATCCCCCCACCATCGACCCATCCCCGCCACCATAATCGATCCACCCCCCGCATCATCGATCTATCCCCCCACCACCATCTATCCACCCCCTGTGACTTTGCACCCCATAATGCTTTATAGAAATATGCTTATGAATGTAAATATGACATAACTGGAATATGTTTTGTGCTACATATGCCATGTAACATATCTCTGCAAAGGTTATGATCTACTGAATATATTCATCCTATCTGTATGCCTGTATCATTTTTGTATTGGAAGTTATTCATATTGGCTGTGTATGTGTTTGATTTTAAGTAGCCTCAGTGAAGCATTTGGTCAGCTTCTTGAGAAAAGACTATTCTCAGTAAGTGCCCAATCAAGAAACACGTAATCTGACAATAGACTTTGATAGACACTAATCCATATCTGAGCTTTCTTGGGAACATTTTAAATAAATGTGTTAGCCTCTAAGGTGTCACAAGTACTCCTGTTCTTTTTGCGGATACAGACTAACACGGCTGCTACTCTGAATCCTGTAGAGAACTAAGTCATGTATGGACATGTGACTTGCCCAGGTGACTCCAAGCTCCATCTTGTAAAGGGAATTCTACACAGGGGGGAGGGAGGGGTTTCCACCCACAAGAGAGACACTATATAAAGCCCTGGGAAACCCCTCCATTTTGTCTTCAGCTGACACAAAAGATAGCCTCTCCACCCCAAGGAGATGCCTGAAAGAAACTGGAACAAAGGACAGTAACTACAGGGGTGTGAGCGATTGCTGGACCCAGACTAGGAAGGAGTCTGGTCTGTAAAACAGGCTTATTGGAACATCTCTGAGGATGAGATTTACCTGCATATAGTTCTTACTGGATTAGGCTTAGACTTGCATGATTTTATTTTGCTTGGTAATTCACTTTGGTCTGTCTTATTACTTGGAACCACTTAAATCCCCCCTTTTGTATTTAATAAAATCACTTTTTACTTATTAATTAACCCAGAGTATGTATTAATACCTGCCGGGGGACAGCTGTGCATATCTTTCTATCAGTGTTATAGAGGGTGAACAATTTATGAGTTTACCCTGTATAAGCTTTATGCAGTGTAAAACAGATTTATGTGGCGTTTGGACCCCATTGGGAGCTGGGCATCTAAGTGTTGGAAACAGGAGCACTTCTTAAGCTGTTTCAGTTAAGCCTGCAGCTTTTGGGGCACATGGTTCAGACTTGGGTCTGTGTTTGTAGCAGACTAGTGTGTCTGGCACAACCAGGCAGGGTACTGAAGTCCCAAGCTGGCAGGGAAAACAGCTCAGAGTGTGACAAAGTTCCTCCTCTAGCTTGGTGGGTCCTGCGCTTATTGGCGGATTTTGCTTGCCTCAGAGATCTTCCCCTCTGGTAGAACCCACAGTCCAGATCAACTCCTCCTGTGTCTGATCAGGAGTTTTGGGGGGAACCCAGGCCCATCCTCTACTCTGGGTTCCAGCCCAGGGCCCTGTGGACTGCAGCTGTTTAGAGTGCCTCCTGGAACAACTGCACGACAGCTACAACTCCCTGGGCTACTTCCCCATGGACTCCTCCCAACACCTTCTTTATCCTCACCACAGGATCTTCCAGCAGTACGCCCTCTTACTCTCAGCTCCTAGTGCCTCTTGCTCCCAGCTCCTCACACGCACCCTCCTTCTACAGCTCCTGACATACGCCGCTCACTGGGAGGCTTTTGACTAGTTCCAGCAAGCCCTTGATTGGCTTCAGGTGTCCCAATCAATCTAGCCATCTCCATTGCTTTTTCTAGAAGGAGATTAATTGGCCCCAGGTGTCTTGATTAACCTGGAGCAACTGCCATTTGGTTAACAAGGTATCAGGGATTTGTTTAGCCTGGGGCTAACATACTGGTTCCTCACCACTTTCCTATAGCCATCTGGCCTTGACCCGTCACAAGAGGTAGTCTCAGCACATCAGGTGGCAGTCCCAAAGGGGGTTTCTGTGACCCAACCCGTCACCCCCCCCATCATCGATCCACCCCCCACACACACCCTATCATATGTCTAACCACTCCCACACACCCGATCATCTATTTCACTAACCCCCCACACCTCATCTATCCACCCCCCCACCCCATCATATATTATGGAGTTAACTGTGCTGGGCCTCACTCAGCTCGGCCGATGGCTCATTATCCCCATCCCCCCCCAGCCAGCTCCTAATGACTCATCATGCTGTGGATACTGGGAGCCCGCCTGTGGGGGCGAGAACAATGGCAGGCCGTGGAGGGTGAGAGCTCCCACTGTTTGTAATTACACACTGTGGCACATTGCTGAAGGAGACGGATGGCCTGCTCCCCAGGCAGTTAATGGCTGAGCAGGCTGTGCCTCTCCTGGGGGGTGAGAGCAGGAAATCGGCAAGCAGTGAACCCAGAGAATCCGGGACTGGCCAGGGCTGGGAAGCCAGGTTTCTGGGGCCACCATTCCATGAGTGCTGGGGCCTGTATGTTCCCTCGGTGCCCAGCTATGGGATCTGGCCATTGGGCCGGACTGGGCCAATTGGCCCCATTCACTCAGGAACCAGACCCATGACACAAACCCTGGACTGAACTGGAATCATGGTATGCAACTGGCCTGGCCTGGACCCCATGGCATGTCCCTCAGCCTGAACCAGGCCCCATGGCATGCCAGCCAGCTTGGACTGGATCCCATGGTACTCCAACTGGGCCGAGCCAGACCCCTGCATGCCTCCCCCACCCCACAGCCTAAGCTGATCCCCTGGCACGCTACCCAGCCTGAACTGGGCAGACCCCATGGCACTGCCCCAACCTGAACCAGACCCTCAGCACGCCATGTGGACTGCTGGGAAATGTCTAGCTGCCCCCTTTCCTGGTGAGACGCTAGGAGTTCCTACCAAAGGACTTGTGGCCACATAGAATATCAGGGTTGGAAGGGACCTTAGGAGGTCATCTAGTCCAACCCCCTGCTCAAAGCAGGACCAATCCCCAATTTTTGCCCCAGATCCCTAAATGGCCCCCTCAAGGATTGAACTCACAACCCTGGGTTTAGCAGGCCAATGCTCAAACCACTGAGCTATCCCTCCCCTCCACATGTCAGCTCCCGGTGGAGATGTTTGATTTCCCAAACATTTTCAGCCTTTTCCTGACACCCTAGGTATTTTGGTGTGAGAACTTTGTTCCCCGCGGTGCCTCATGGGAGCTGTAGCTTGGGCTCCCTGGGCTTTCAGTTGCCCTTATATGCTGGGATTCCGCAGCTGGGCTTCAGCTCATGTGATGCCCATGTCCCTGCGACGGCCATGATGGGAGACCATGATGTACCATGGGAGATGTAGTCTGACCGGAGAACCTGGCTCATAAAGGCCTTCCCCAGTGGCTCTTGTGGCCCTGGACGCTATGGGAACATGTCCCTCTTGAGGCTCAAAACCACCCAGGCTGGCCCCATGGCCCATAGCCATCAGTGGGAGCTGCTCCCTGGATTGCAATGGGCCGTGGGGCAACACGTGGGGCGAGAGAGGGCCCAGAATGCAATGGGCCCCAGGGAGAAGGGGAATGGGGTTCATGAGGGCATGGGAGTGCAGTCATGAAGGACTGGGGGTCAGGCCTCTCTGCCCAGCTCTTAGGAGCCCCTTCTTTCCCACCCATCCTCAGCTCAGGCCCCTCCCTTGTGGAGGGTCGTGGTTCCCAGCTGATCCCCAGTAACTCTGGGGTGGAGCAATGGGCGTCCTGAGAAACTCCATCCACGGCTCTGCTTTGCAAGGTACCTGTGTCACCCTCCTCCCAGCCCAGCGGGTGTCAGAGGCAGGGTTGCTGTCTCTAGGACCCTCAGGGTGCTGGCCTCACCCTCCCTAGTGTTAGCCACACAGCCTGGGCCTGGGGAACGGGGGTTTGTTCTGGCTCACACTTAGCCATGGCCCAAATTCTGCTCTTGGTGACACCTGGACAGCCCTGGTGAAGACAATAGGATGATTCATAATCACACGCCCAGTCCTGACTAGGAACCACTACTCCCCATCCCTTCCCAGAGCTGGGGACAGAACCCAGGAGTCCTGACTTCCAGCCTCCCCTCTTCTCCAACCCACCAGACTCCACTCCTCTCCCAGAGCTGGGAATCCAAGAGTCCTGATCCCCAGCTCATCTGCTTTAACCACTAGACCCCACTCCCCTCTCAGAGCCAGGAATAGAACCCAGGAGTCCTGCTCCCCAGCCCACCTGCTCTAATCCATTAGACTCCACTCGCCTCCCAGACCCAGGGAGAGAACCCAGGAGTTCTGACTCCCAACCTCCCCTCTTCTCCAACCCACCAGACTCCACTGGAGTCCTGTTCCCCAGCCTAACTGCTCTGACCACTAGACCCCACTCATTATCTTTCCCCGCTGCCAACAGCAAGATGGCTTAGCCATGTAATCTGTACCTGCTTCATTCTCTGCTCCTGCCCCTCGGCTCCCGGCATGGAGAGAGGTGTCCATGCATTCCCTGGAGAAGGTGCTGGCAAACCCACCCTCGGTCAGGTGGTGACACCATGGGGGCAGTCAGCCCCCCCCCCATTAGCACTCTTGCCTCTTTCCAGCTCATTAATACCATGGCCCTTAATACCATGCCCCTGCTTCGTGCCAAGGGCTTTGGAGAAGGAACACAATAGATCCACTTAATATCAGTGCCCAGAGAACTGGAGGGGGAAACGGGCCTTGCCAAGAGTCCCAGCAGAGCTGGAGGTGAAAAATGGATCTATTCAATATTATGATATTATGAAGCACCCAGGATTTGCTCCCGGTAAGTTACGCCCCTGAGATGTTAGGTATAAACCCCCCTGCCCGGCAGAAAGACACCATGCTACTCACGCAGGACTGAGAAGCATTTCGGGGGATCACGCTGATGGAACACAGGTAAGAGGCAGCAGCTTTATTTCCATGTTACTTGAACAGGAGAATATTTGTGGAACCATTGGAAAGGAAAGGAGCACGTCTCGGGCCCTCCCCAGGTGATCTAAGCTGCAGTGTGGCTGCTAAACAGCTGGCACAGCCCACCCCAGAAGTGGCTGCATTTCAGCACTGGGCAAGTGACCTCTGTGTGGCATTGCTGCCCAGCGGTTGCTCCTTACCCCAGAAGTGGCTGCATTTCAGTGCTGGGTGAGCCACATGTGTTGCTCCTCCACCCAGGAGTGGGTGAACTGATTCCAAAGTGCCTTATCTTAGCATTTTGCCTTTAGCTGGGCCTTTCATCCCAGGGTCATGGAGCCCTTCTTCAATGTGAATTCATTCACCCGTAGAACCCCTGGGAGGTCGTCCTCATTCGAGCAATAGGGAAACTGAGACACGGAGCCGGAAAGTGACTTACCGGGGCAGACCCTACAATACAGGAATCACAATCCTCCCTCTAATTCAGTGGTCCCCAACGTGGTGCCCGCGGGCGCCACGGCGCCCACCGGGGCATTTATGTGGGCCCGCCGTCAGGGCTGGTGCCAAGGAAGGAAGAGGAGAGGAGCATCCGCCGGAGAAGCTTTCACTGAAATGCCGCCGCGCAGCGCTTCCGGTGGAGAACCATCGCCACGGAAATGCCGCCGAGAAGTGTCGCTGCCCGCCACACTCTGATGAAGGGATGAATGTGCCCTTGGCCACAGAAAGGTTGGGGATCACTGCTCTAATTACTAAATCACACGCCATCGTAGAGGTAGGACTAGGCCCAGGAGTCCTGACTCCCAGCCTCAGCTGTAACCTTTAAACCACACTCCCCTCCCAGAGACATCTGCTGCACCCCACCCCAGAGCTGGCTGCTTTGTAAGGCTAGGCGAAGCATTGCTGAGTAGCGGTTAATTAGCTGCCATTCCTCACCCAGAGGCAGCTGCATTTCAGCAGTGGGGGAACAAGCCTGGTGTATACAGCCTGTATGATCCTTCAGGATTCAAGGCACTAGGAAATGCAAGACATGTTTATGGTTAACTCTTAGGTTTTCAATACAGTTTCTGATTTAAGCGGCCAAGGGGACAGAAATGACAAGACAGTGTCACCGGCTGTTTCCAGGACTGCTAGCACTAGGTAAGTACCAGCCTGGGATTGAATGATTTTGGAAGGGCTATGGGAAGAGTGAAAGAAGTCTGCCATGGAAAAAAGAAATATATAGAGTGCAATGAATGGGAGAGAAAAGATAGATTTTATTCACCCTGATTTTTAACAAGAAAACAAAGGGACTTCTAATGACACAGAAAAGAAGCAAATTCAAAACTGAGCAAAAGAATTAGTTCGTGGAACTCACCGGCACAAGGTATTGCTGAGGGCCAGAGCTTAGCAGGATGCAAAATAAAGATCAGCCATTTAGATGGATAATGAGAAGTTAGAATAATAAAGGCTAAAATTAGAACTGTTCAGAGAAACTCTGAGAAAACCATATTCAGCTGGCACATGCAGATCCACTGAAATCAAAACGCTTTGCAAAATTGGATCAATTTCATCAGAAATTTGTTTCAGAAGAAAATCGTCCCATGATGTCAAAAGGTGCTGTTTAAACTTTTCATTTTCAAATGACTTTTTGATTGGAACGTATTAAAATTCTGAATGAGAACAGAAAACAATATAACAACAACATTTAAAAAGTCAAAATTGAATCCAAACATTTCAATTTTGTCCAAATGAAACATTTTGAATGAATTTTTTATTTTCAAAATTTTCCTTCGTGGGGAATTTCAAAATTGGGACATTACTTTCCTAGTCAGAACAAACTCCTTCACAAAACAGCACTTCTGTGCTGTTTTAGTTAATGTAACCCTGAGAATCCCATTATAAACTCGCCTGCTTTGAAGTGTCTATCTTAGGGGCTCATCTGGCCCCCATCACCCTGGTATCTGGGCAGCCTTGAATGCATTTATCTTCACACAGCCCTGTAAGGCAGGGCAGTGCTGTCATCCCCATTGTACGGATGGAGAACAGAGCAGAGACTGACTTACTGCAGCTCGCGTAGGGAGTTTGAGGCCAAGCAGGGAACTCAACACCAGTCTCTGAACTCCCTGGCAAGGGCCCAAACCACTGGGCCACCCTTCCCCTGTGCTGCCGGCCTGTAGGGGTGTTAGAAGGAATCTTAGAGGCAGATTACCCCAGACCAGTCCCTGTCCCTTCTTCTGAAGCCACATTCAGAGGCAGGGTATTGGACCCAAGGCTCTGATCCAGGGCAGCTGTTCTGAAGCAGATGGCTCATGGGACTGGAAGACCTTCACCTTTCATCTCCAGCACCCTGCCAAGAGCAGTAGTGACTGAACACCATCACCCCCTTGAGGGCCTGTGTGAAAGGAGGTTGGGGGTTCTTAGCCCGCTTCCCACAGACAGTCTGTCTGGCTGTCGGCTTCTGGGTTCATGGATGTTGGTTGTGACCTAAGAAGCCCTAAGCAGCCTGGGACCTTCCCCGAGAGGTACTGCCGTGGTTCTATCTGCAGAGATGCCGGAACCAGTGATCGGAGAGCACGGGGGCTGCTGGCAGCCTGTTTGCACTTCCTGCCTTGGTCGGGAACAGCCTGAAACCTTCAGGGCTTGCTGCCGGGTCATTCTTCCATGACAGGCAGGGCTCAGCAGGCTGGGGGACCCTGCTGGATGCTCTGCGGAGGACCCAAAGGACAGGTTGTTAGCAATGGAGCTATCTGATGTTAGGGGGATCGAGAGATCAGAGCAGATCAGCCCTAAGGATCAGCTGGCCCAGGATCCTGTCTCTGAGGGTGGCCAACGCCTGCTGCCTCAGAGAGGGTGTAGGAACCCCACAGTGATGGGATAATCTGCCCTCAAGAAAGGCTTCTCAGCACCCCCACTAGCAGGGCTGGCTTTAAGCCGATTCCACCGATTCCCCAGAATCGGGCCCTGCCCTGCCCACTAGAGAGCTTGCCACCCGCCTTTATATCCCTCCCTACGCTCATTCTTTTAGCATTTCCTAAGAGATGTGACTGGGGCCCCCAGACTAAACTCCCCACTCCGCCCTAGAGGGGTAGCTGGCCCAGGTGAGATTTAAAAGCCCATGGAGGAGGACTGCTGAAGGGATTAGCACCCAGATGCCACTCAGATGGGCTGAGAGAGAGAGAAAACAAACACAGTGAAAAACAGCAAAAAGAGAGATTTTATACAGATCAGATAGATTAGATTAAATGGATGAAGAGATTAAAGAAGACATAGACAAATACATTAAAGATAGACAGATAGATAGACAGATAATGTGTGGGAATAGATAGATAGATGATGTGTATGGGGATGGATAGATGTAGTGGGAAGCTTACACTGTCACTACCTCCACTAGCTCTAGTCTGTGAAAATGTTTAGGAGGCTGAGGCACATGATTTATGAGGAGAGGCTGAGGGAACTGGGCTTATTTAGTCTGCAGAAGAGAAGAGTGAGGGGGGATTTGATAGCTGCTTTCAACTACCTGAAGGGGGGTTCCAAAGAGGATGGAGCTCAGCTGTTCTCAGTGGTGGCAGATGACAGAACAAGGAGTAATGGTCTCAAGTTGCAGTGGGGGAGGTCTAGGTTGGATATTAGGAAACACTATTTCACTAGGAGGGGGGTGAAGCACTGGAATGGGTTACCTAGGGAGGTGGTGGAATCTCCTTCCTTAGAAGTTTTTAAGGCCCGGCTTGACAAAGCCCTGGCTGGGGTGATTTAGTTGGGGTTGGTCCTGCTTTGAGCAGGGGGTTGGACTAGAACCTCCTGAGCTCCCTTCCAGCCCTGAGATTCTATGACCAGAAAATGCCCCTGCACAGCTGTCAGCTCTTCCCCCCTGGGCTAGTATCTCAGCCAGAGCCACTGCCTGCCTCTGTTAATCTTCCTTTGATTTTAGCATTGCAGGTGCTCTCCGGGGCAGCG
Source organism: Macrochelys suwanniensis (assembly GCA_033296515.1). Taxonomy (NCBI): domain Eukaryota; kingdom Metazoa; phylum Chordata; order Testudines; family Chelydridae; genus Macrochelys; species Macrochelys suwanniensis. Next base: position 4,789,909 of record CM065795.1, read on the forward strand.
GTGGCTGATGCAGGTAGGTGGACTGCAGTCGCGCCTCATTTCCACACATTAGCTGTGAGGTGTGTTTGTCCTTGTTAGCAGGGGGAGGGTGCTGGGGGCCAGTCATTACTCCTAAATCCAGGCGGACGCACGGTTTGGGGCAAACACTTCCCAGCCATGCTGGGGCTCCCCACCAGGGAGCAAAATGGGTGACAGACAGCAAGTGAAACTGCCCAGTGAGGGGTCAACATCCAAGTGGAACTGAATGCACCCGAGGGAGTGATCTCTGTGCCCCCGGCAGCTCCTCAGACTCCACCCTGGGCAGGACTCCTCCTCCTGCTACGCCTGTCCCCTGGATCTCCAAGCTCCATCATCTCCTGTCCAAGCCTCCATCTCCTCTCCTCTTAGCTATTGTGGCTCCGCCCTCTATGCCCCTCCCCCAAACTCCAGTGAGGGCCGGATGCTGTTGCCACCGACTGCCATGTATCAAGCGGGGTGACCACATCACCCCAACCCTCAGCGGCCCCCTCCCAGCTCCCCGTTCACTTCAGGCACAAGTTCACCCCCATCTCCCAGACATGCCTCTCCACCTACTCCCGTCCGTCCCAGCTCCCAAGGCCCATCTAGCCCTAGTCTCCGCTCTGCTCCCTTCCCCCTGCCCTGTGGGTCTGAGCACCTCCTCCTGTGCGGCTCCCACTGTCCTCAGCCGCGGCCTTCTCGCTCTTCCTCCAGGGCTGTTAGCAAAGTAACAAACACAGGCCTCAGTGAGAACCGGGGGTGCAGTGTGCTGGGCACTGCAGGAGCACTAAGAGACGGTCCCTGCCCCAGGGGCTCAGTGCTGGGCTTCTGGTACCACAGGCAGACGGGTGCTACACTGGAGCTGTGGTGACGTGCAGATACAGGCAGGATAGACGCACACATTGCTGATGTAGGGAGGCAGACAGGATAAATACACAGATAGCCACTGCAGCAGGGGTCTCAAACACGCGGGCCACGGGCCGCACGTGGCCCATGGAGTTATTTCCTGTGGCCCGCCATAGTCCCCTCACCCCCCACCTCCCTGCCCCCTGCCCTCCGAGCGCGCCGCGTGCCCGCTCCTCCGCCTACCTCCCAGCGCTTAGGACTTTCCCGGAGGGAGTGGGGAGGAGCGGGGACATGGCGCGCGCTCAGGGGAGGAGGTGGAGAAGAGGCGGGGCTGGGATTTGGGGAAGGGGATGGAATAGGGGCAGGGAGGGGACGGAGTTGGGGCGGCGACCTTGGGGAACGGGTTGGAATGGGGGCGGGGCCTCATGGAAGAGGTGGAGTGGGGGCAGGGCCGGGGGCAGAGCAGGGGGCTTTTGTATCTTTGTATGAAAAGGTGTCAGTGATGTGGCCCTTGGGCCTTGGCCAATGTACTAGTCCCTCATGGTGATATGAGTTTGAGATCCCTGCACTATAGGCAAGATAGACAGGGAGAAAATGCAGGTTGGTACCAGGATACTAGAGAGACAAGGTGGGTGAGGTGATGTCTTTTGCTGGACCAACTTCTGGTGGAGAAAGAGAGACATTTCTGAGCTACACAGAGCCCTTCTTCAGGTCTGAAAAAAGTAATCCGAGTGTCACAGCTAAATGCAAGGTGGGACAAAAACCAAAACCACCCTATCGCTGGTGGGCGAACACTTTTCATAAAGCCATTGCTCCGTATCTGACCTGTCAGTCCTCGTCCTCAAAGGAAACCCCTACAGTGCCTTCAAAAGACAGCCTGTGAGTTTAACTTTGCTAGACACTAAAAACCATGGACTCAATAGATACTGGTTTTACGACTCATTACGAGAATCTGTAACCCACCAACCCTCCTTTGTCCTATAACTGCAGGAATTAATTGGTCACTAATGCGTGCTTACTCCTTATGCCAAACAATCTGTCTCAACTTGCATTTAGCTGTGGCATTCTGATTACCTATTCCAGACCTGGAGAAGGGCTCTTGTGTATCTCAAAAGCTTGTCTCCCACCAGCAGAAGTCAGTCCAATAAAAGATATCACCTCACCCACCTTGTCTCTCTCATATCCTGGGCCCAACACGGCTACAACTACAAGACAGACAGACAGCTGGTTCTCCATCTGACACTGTTCCGTATCTCCACTGTCCTCTCCCTGTGTCTCCCCAGATACACTCATGTACCCATATGGACCCAAGTTCCGAGACAGAAGAACCCCCAAGGCAGACGATGGGGCGTCTCCTGAAATCCCCATCTCAGTGCGCTTCTCCTTCTACAACAGGAGTTACCGCTCTCTTTACGTAAGTTGCTCATTGCCTCTGCGTGGGAGCGTTCTCCTCAGCAGCCCAAACCGTAGGATGTTCTCCTCCGCTGGCAGGCTCTTCGGTGGCCTCTGAGAAACGAGTGGATGGGGTCTGTCCAGTTCTTCGTGGGCAGGCATCTGTCTCCCCCAGTCAGCATAGAATGGCCTCCTGGCTTAACCACTGCAGAGATCACATGGGTGGAATGAGCCAGAGAGGCTGAGCTACCTACCCTACAGGGGTGGGGTCCTTAGAGAGGGCAGCAGTGAGGTCCACTGAGGTCAAGGTAGCCACCAAATGCCTTTCGGTAGCCAGTAAGAATAGTCTGCGCAAACAGGCTCCAGCATCCACTGAGGGTGCAGTGACAGGGACCACGTCAGACTATAAAAAGCTAAGCTGCTACACAGACGAGCATAGGGGATAGATAAATCAGTATTTAGCTGGTGTGGGGGGAGGGATAGCTCAGTGGTTTGAGCATTGGCTTGCTAAACCCAGGGTTGTGAGTTCAATCCTTCAGGGGGCCATTTAGGGATCTGGGGCAAAAATCTGTCAGGGGACAGTACTTAGTCCTCCTAGTGAAGGCAGCAGACTGGACTCAATGACCTTTCAAAGTCCTTCCAGTTCTAGGAGATAGGCATATCTCCACTTTAAAAAAAAAAAAAAGTATGTATGGATACCTAAACAGATAAGGTGGGTGAGGTAATATTTTCTATTGGACCAACTTCTGTTGGTGAGAGTTACGAGCTTACACAGATCTCTTCGGGTCATAATATATTATTAAAATATATATAAAAGATACGACCTCACCCATCTTGTCTCTCTAATCTTCTGGGGCTGACACAGCTACAAAGACGCTGCGTACAAAATAGACAGACAGACTGACCGCTCAATCGATCAATGAGTATGGGGATGTGTGGTGATAAAAGACGGACCCCCAGCTCCTTTCTCACCCCCAGGTGAACAATAATGGTGTGGTGTCGTTTGGCGTCCCCCTTAACCAGTTCACGCCTGATTCCTTCCCGCTGACCGATGGCCGGGCCTTTGTGGCGCCGTTCTGGGCGGATGTGGATAACCGCATCACGGGCGAGGTGTGTTACCGGCAGAGCCGAGACCCGCAGCTCTTGCAGAGAGTCACGGCTGACGTCAACACCTACTTCCCCCACGAAGAGTTCACTGCGACTTGGCTCTTTGTGGCCACTTGGGACCGCGTGACCTTCTATGGCTCCAAATCCTCCAAGGTAAAGTACCAGAGGGTCTTGGTTACAGTGGAGGGGGGAAGGCCTGGGAGCCAGGCCTCCTGGCTTCTACCCCAACCTCTGGGAGGGCAGTGGGATATAGTAGTTAGAGCTGGAGGGGGCTGGGAGCCAGGCTTCCTGGCTTCTACCCCCACTTCTGGGAGGGCAGTGGGGTATAGTAGTTAGAGCTGGAGGGGGCTGGGAGCCAGGCTTCCTGGCTTCTACCCCCACTTCTGGGAGGGCAGTGGGGTATAGTAGTTAGAGCTGGAGGGTCTGGGAGCCAGGCCTCCTGGGTTCTTCCCCCACCTCTGGGGGGGCAGTGGGGTATAGTAGTTAGAGCTGGAGAGGGCTGGGAGCCAGGCCTCCTGGATTTTACCCCCACTTCTGGGGGGGCAGTGGGGTATAGTAGTTAGAGCTGGAGGGGGCTGGGAGCCAGGCCTCCTGGCTTCTACCCCCACTTCTGGAAGGGCAGTGGGGTATAGTAGTTAGAGCTGGAGGGGGCTGGGAGTCAGGACTCCTGGGTTCTACCCCCACCTCTGGGGGGGCAGTGGGGTATAGTAGTTAGAGCTGGAGGGGGCTGGGAGTCAGGACTCCTGGGTTCTACCCCCACTTCTGGAAGGGCAGTGGGGTATAGTAGTTAGAGCTGGAGGGGGCTGGGAGTCAGGACTCCTGGGTTCTACCCCCACCTCTGGGGGGGCAGTGGGGTATAGTAGTTAGAGCTGGAGGGGGCTGGGAGTCAGGACTCCTGGGTTCTACCCCCACCTCTGGGAGGGCAGTGGGGTATAGTAATTAGAGCTGGAGGGGGCTGGGAGCCAGGCCTCCTGGCTTCTACCCCCACCTCTGGGAGGGCAGTGGGGTATAGTAGTTAGAGCTGGAGGGGGCTGGAGTCAGGACTCCTGGGTTCTTTTCCCCAATCTGGGGAAAGCGAGTCTAGTGGTTAAAACAGCAGGGACCTGGACTCAGGACTCTTGGGTTCTGGTGCCAGCTTTGGGTCAGGAGTGGGGCATAATGGTTAGAGCAGAGGGGCTGGGAGTCAGAACTCCTTGATTCTATCCTCACCTCTGGGAGTGTGTGTAGCTCAGTGGGAGCTGCAGGAGTGGGCTTGTGTTTGTCTCGAATCCCTATTATGCAGTGTCTAGCAGTGAATGGCATGAGCCTTTGGCAGGGTCTGCATGGCTCAGTGGCTCCACTGAATGGGTGGGAGACAGAAAGATCCTGGGTTGTTCTTCTAGCTGGCTCCTTACACCCTCCCCTGCACTACCTCAGCCAGGGGATCTGATCTCTCCAGGAAACAGGGATCTCACGAAAGCCAGCGGCTGGGTCAGAGCTGGAGTTCTCACAGCAGCTAAAAGGGGGTTGGGGGGGGGGGGGCGGCTTTGGGGCCAGATCCTCAACTGGAGTGAAGTGGCCTTGCTGCTTGGAAATCCACACTGAGTTACACCAGTTGAGCGTCTAGCTCTCTATGACCTCCTGCATTAACGTGCATTAAATAAATACCTGTTTATAATTAAACTGTCCTGATAAATCTTCACTAAATACGTTGTTAGGAACATTAGCTTTCAAAGACAATGAAACCAGGTTGCAGAGCTCCTCAGGCCAGGGAACTAAAGGGGCGGAGGAGCACAGGGATCGATTCTACTATCGCTGCCCTGGTGTAGATCAGGAGTAACTCCATGGGAGTCAGGGGGGCTGATTCCCCACTCGCTCACCCTGGGATAGATCAGGAGTAACTCATGGGAGTCAGGGGGGCTGATTCCCCTCTCGCTCACTCTGGGGTAGATCAGGAGTAACTCCATGGGAGTCAGGGGGGCTGATTCCCCACTCGCTCACCCTGGGGTAGATCAGGAGTAACTCCATGGGAGTCGGGGGGCTGATTCCCCACTCACTCACCCTGGGGTAGATCAGGAGTAACCCCCGTGAATATAATTGAGATACTCTTGATTTATATAAGCTGAGATCAGAATCTGGTTCGTAACCTCCAAAATACTCAACAGTTGTTTCATTGAATAACTCATTATTCCCATCTGGTGGCCAGTTTGGTGGCTTGTCTGGAGTGAGTCGGGTGGTTCTCAGACATCTCCTAGGGGACAGGCATCGACATGTGAAGGGTTAAAATCCATGTGCTGCTTGTATAACAATTTGGCATATGGACTTGTGTCAACTTTTAGAGGCCCAAAAGTCCAGAGTTTGGCTAAGAGGCCAGAGGCCTAGTGAATAGTGATTAGCTAAGAGAATTGATTGACAGTGTCTCTACACCTAATAAGCAAGGTGACACTCCGTCAGCGCTGTACGTAATAAACTCCTATGCTTGACCTCTACACGGTGTGGATTTCTGTCCTTCAACATGACAATCCCCGCCCCCCCCTTCCCTGCCACTAACACTAATTTAACCTGTTTGTTGTCCACCTCAGCAAAGAGACCAAGCATTGATTAGGCCTGAACTTCCTTCCCACACAGGCGGGGGGAGGGGGTGTGTGTGAACATGGGACTACACCTGGTGTGTGGAGAGAAGAACTTGGTCTTAGGTGCTGGTTTGTGAATTTTCATCGATTGTCTTCCTCACGGTGGCTGCACTGTTGTAGGTGAACACCTTCCAGGTGGTTCTAACCACCGACGGCGACCTGTCCTTCATCATGCTGCACTACAGAGACATCCAGTGGACAACGGGGGTGGCGAGTGGCGGGGATCCCCATACTGGATTGGGGGGCACCCCAGCCCAGGTAGGTCCCGCCTCATTACTTCAGGCTGGAAAATTGGGAGGCTGAGAAGGTATGTTCAGCACACATGGGTAACACTTTCAGTGGCCATGGGGCCTAGAAGGGCCATCTCTCTGTATTATGGGAGGCAGCGTTTGTCTCTTTATCCATCCATCCATCCCCATACACTACCATGTGTGTAGCTACCTACTGGACTCATAAGCCCCTATCGCCTTAGTACTAGTGATTAGGAAAGGAGACTAAGATCCAGGCCCCGAGTTCTAGTTTCAACAAAGCATGTAAGTCAGGACTCCTGAGTTCTTGGAATCTATTCACAGCAGGGGAGGGAGTGGGGTCTAGTGGGTCAGAGCAGGGGGGGCTGGGAGTCAGGACTCCTGGGTTCAATCCCAGCTCTGGTAGAAGAGTTGGGGTCAGTGGTTGAAGTGGGAGGACTGGGAGTCCTAGCTCTTGGAGGGAAATGTAGTTTAGTGGTCACAGAAGTGACAAGTCATTATCCCCGGGTACTTTCCCAGTTGGTGTGACCCACTGCAGTGCTCCTGTTCCTGCCCAGTAGGGGGCAGTGGTACAAAAACGATTCTCCTGGTGCCTGCAGATGCCCCATCATGGACCTCCTGGCAGTGCCAGGACCCATGTGTATCCTGGGTCCTGGCTGCCCAGGGAGCCAGATCCACAGCACTGGAGACGTGTCTCTCTCCAGCACAGACAGCCGCCATCTTCCTTTGATCCTGTTCTTGTTCATTCCCCTCTTAGGCTGGATTTAACAGCGGTGGGCCCAAAAATTACTTCAACATCCCTGGCTCACGGACCCCAAGCATCCTGAGGATCAGCTCAATGAGCAACATCAAGAGCCCTGGGCGCTGGGCCTTCCAGGTGGACAATTTCGCTGTGGCCAACGGCTGTGTCTACAACGGTGCGTGGCAGAGGCCGCAGCGGTGCCGTCCAGCTGGGGGCGGCAACCTCTCTCTCATGCCAGTATATTACAGCCTGCACCTTGCACTTGCTTGGGCTAAGCCCCCCCTGTCTCTTCTCATCTCTGATCCACACACCCCCTTGGACGCCATCAAGGATTTCCATGAAGCCTGGCTGCTCTGGGCCTTTGTCTCTGTCTAAGCCGCTCTCCCAGGCACCCTAGCACCTTCCGACCCGTTCCCTCGTCCATCCCAGCCCTCTCCCAGCGTGTTCCTCCCCTCCTATCGCTTGCCCCATCTCTATGTTCCCTTCTAGCCCCAACCTTCTCTAGAACCATCCCCCGCTTCTTGGCCCTCTCTAGCCAACAACCCCCCCGTGCCCCATCCTTCCCTTTAACCATATCTCCCCCGATCCCAGGTGTGTGTCTCCCTCCACCTAGGCCCAGGCAGCGGCTGCCTTCCTCATCTGCCCGTCCTGCCTCGAGGGGCACAGACTCACCTCTCCTGCTCTCTCTCTGCAGCCAACTTCCTGCCCCCCGGCACTCTCTTCTGGAGCGACCAGAAGTGCGGGCGCCGGTGCCAGTGCATGTACGGGGAGGACGGGGTGACGTGCCACGCGAGGGGCTGCTCCCCGGATGAGGCCTGCCGCCCAGCCTCCTGGTACCACGTGTGTCAGCCCGTTAGCCGAGCAGCCTGCCAGGCCTGGGGGGGGCGGCACTACAGCACCTTCGACGGGCGGCTCTACCGCTTCCAGGGGGCCTGCACCCACCTGCTGTCCCAGCTGTGTGCCCCCCCGCATCCCTCTGGCCTGGCACCATTCCGGGTGGAGGCAGAGAGCGAGGGGCCAGGAGCGGCACAGGGGGCGCCCGGCACCCGCCTTGTCCGGGTGACAGTCTACGGGCAGGACATCGCCATGGCCAGGGGGGCCACTGGACACGTCATGGTGAGTTGGGGGTTCCGTGATGTAAGCCCGGGCCCAGCGTAACTGCTCTGAATTCATACCCCACAGTCCCCTAGCAACACAAACCCCTCCCATACTGCCTCCCCCCCGGTGCCCTCCTTCCCCTCAGCCCTCGTCTCCCCACCTGGCCCTCAGCCCCCCCCCCACCTGCCCCTTGCCCCCCGCACCTGCCCCTCACCTCTCAGCCCACTTCCTCACCTGCCCTCAGTTCCCAACCTGCCCCTCACCCCTCAGCCCCCTTCCTCATCTGCCCTCAGCCCCCCACCTGCACTATGCCCCTCAGCCCTCCTCCCCCCACCTGGCTGGGCCAGAATTCCTGCCTGGGGGGGGGGGCTCTGGCAGCTGCTTTCCCTGCCCCCACGCTGTGTGGGGAAGGGCTGGTGTCACTGGCCATACTCAGGACACCTAGGTACCTCTACTGGCGTAGGGGTCACAAATCCACAGGATCTCTGCTATGTCCCAGCTTTTAAAGAGTCCCTTGAAGGAACCCCTTCAGGGTGCCAGCCCCACAAGGGTTCCCACACTTCTTTAAAGGTAGCCATGACCGAGCCTCAGGGCTCCAGCCCTCCTGCTTCATGAGTCCAACTGAGGCAGATTCCTGCTCAGAAACCTTTACCCTTTTCAGGGACCGATGCACCTCAGTGAGTGTTTGCAGTGACCCCATGCAGCCCTTTTACATCAGAGCAGGGTTTATTAATCAGCTGGAGCCCAGCCCGGACGTCCTCAGCTTAGCGCAGAGAAGCAAAAGTGGAGGCAGAGTTCAGACTGGCCAACATCCGGGCTGCTGCAGAATCCATTTTGGCTTGGGCTCCCTCTTTGTCAGTCCCGACCTCCGGTGAGAGCTTCTGTGTCTTTCCAAAGGCCAGCTCTTAAGACAGCTACCTGACACCCTTTGGTCCACTGATCTCCTCCTGCAGGATTCCTGCTATGTTCACATGTCTCATCTGCCAGAGTTTCCCATTGTTAGGTGTCCATTGTTCAGTCCTTGGGTTCACCATTGTCTTTTTGGAGCCAGTTAACGGCTCATTCATACCACCACAGACAGTTTAAACAATGAGGAGTCCTTGTGGCACCTTAGAGACAACAAATTTATTTAGTCATAAGCTTTTGTGGGCTAGAACCCACTTCATCGGATGCATGGAGTGGAAAATACAGGCGCAGGTATATATACATGAAAGGATGGGAGTTGCCTTACCAAGTGTGAGGTCAGTCTAACGAGACAATTCACTTATCAGCAGGATACCAAGGGAGGAAAAATAACTTCTTTAGTGGTAATGAGAGTGGCCCATTTCAGACAGTTGACAAGAAGGTGTGAGTAAGAAGCAGGGGGAAATTAGTATTGGGGAAATTAGATTTAGGTTTTGTTATGACCCAACCACCCCCAGTCTTTATTCAGGCCTAATCTGATGGTGTCCAGTTTGCAAATTAATTCCAGTTCTGCAGTTTCACCTCACATCTCCTGCTCTGCCCCAATAGCATCTTCTTATCCCTAGTCAAGGAAGTCATTGCCAGGCATATCACTGAGAAAAATATTACCACTTTGTCCCATTCGGTAAAAGTGCAGCCTGGTTGGCAAAGAGATTATTTTCTCCCAAGTGTTTCTTAGCTTCTGAATTAAACAGGAGTTAACAAAACAAGCAAACAAAATAGTTTTAAACAGTCTCAATGAAATGTTCTTCCCCTCTCAATCAGTGTGGTTTACTAGCACGGGGTCTCTAATGTCGTAATCCTATTAGTTTTCTGGTTGACCACAGGGTCTTTCAGGGAAAAAAAAGGTAGGTACAACCTGGATTTCTAATGTAAATTAAAGAAAAAAATCCAGTCCTAAAAACAACCCTTTCAGTCTTTAGATGCCATATATTCATAGATTTTCTAGCTAGAAGAATGGTCCCTTATGATCATTAAGCCTGGCCTCAGAATTTCACCCATTGATTGCGTCATCAGTCCTATAACTTCTGCTTAAGGTGAGCATATATGTTTAAAAGAGACGTGCAGTTTTAATGTAAAGACTCTTAGCGATGGAGAATTGCTAGGTCAGTTGTTCCAATAGTTAATTCCCCTCACTGTTAAAAAAAAATGCACCCCATGTCTGGTCTGAATGTCTCTCTCTTCAGCTTCCAGCCATTGATTCTTATTCTGCCTTTTTGTCCGCTGGATTAAAGAGCCCTCTTCTCTCAGAAGTCTGCTCCCCATATAGATTCTTATAGATTATAAGGAGGGGTCATGAGGAGAAATGAGCTAGTAAGCGTGAACCTCAGCGGTTGTTAATCACTGGAGCTCAGCTGAAGGCAACAGAACTGGGCTGATTTACACAAGCTGAGATCTGGCCCAATGCCTCTAGGGTGCTTTAAAAAGAAGATCGCTAGAGAAGAGCTCAGCGTTTTATTCTTATCAATCCCCTGCTAGGTGAATGGGATAAAGTCTCTCCTTCCGGTCGCTCTTCTCAATGGGAAGATCCAAGTGCGCTGGAACGGCTTCTCTGTGAAAGTTGCCACTGATTTTGGGGTGGAGATTTCCTATGATGGGGTTCACCATGTGGAGGTCACCGTGCCCTCGACTTACCGTAACGTCACCTGCGGCCTGTGCGGGACACTGACGGGGGACCCCGCCGATGACTTCCGGACTCCGACCGGCACCGTAGTCACGTCAGCGGCTCTCTTTGCTACAAGCTGGCAGGTGAAGGGTGGCAGGCGCCGGTGTGTGGAGGACCAGGAGCTGCCTTCTTGTCCCACTGCTGAACAGGCTCGTTACTCTGGCCACGACTACTGCGGCCTTATGAAAATGTCTCCCGGCCCCTTCACAGCGTGCGCTCAGGCCCTGTCCCAGGCAGGCTTGGTGGAAAACTGTCTGTACGACCTCTGCATGTCCGGGGGGAACCGGACCGTGCTGTGTGGGGTTCTGGGTGCTTACACACAGCGCTGCCAGGCAGCCAACATCACTGTTGGGCAGTGGAGGACAGACCGATTTTGTGGTGAGTAAAATCGCTACAAATCTTTAGCTAGCCACCTTGTGTGCGAAGGATCTTAAGCACTTATGTGGCCTCCATTACTGTCATATCTGATTGCCTCACACTCTTCAAGACCGTTTTTTCTCACAGCACTTCTGTGAGGCAGGGCACTGCTATTCCATAGATACCAAGTATCAGGGGGTAGCCGTGTTAGTCTGTAGCCACAAAAACAACGAGGAGGCCGGTGGCACCTTAAAGACTAGCACATTTAAATCTGTTAGTCTTTAAGGTGCCACCGGACTCCTCGTTATTCCATAGTTAGGGACCTGAGCCACGCAGAGTCTCAGGTGACGTCTACGCTGCACGGCAGTATGGACTCCTGGGGTGTGAATTGTAGAGCACACCAAATTGTTGCACTCCAGTTGCCCCATGTGGACGCTGCTGGGGGGGACGACTAAAAGGTACCTAGTTCACGTTAACATAGTCTTCTTTCCCACAGGACTGTGCTAGTGTGAACTAGCTACCTTTTAGTTCAAGCCAACAGCATCCACATGGGGTAGTTAGAGCACAGCACACTAGTGCAATTCACGTCCTCGTAGGCCAAAGTCCGCCCAAGGTCACACAGGAAATACCCTTTGGGCCTAATTCTGATCTCATTTCCACACGGGCTCCAGTGGAGTTCCTTCTGATGTATGCCACTGAGAGATTAGAATCAAACCCTTTGTTTGCTTCTCGGATTCCACTTACTTGGGGTGGGAGGGCAGGTAAGAAATAAAATTATTGGTGTCAGTGTTGCTAACAATTTCATCTATATTGGAGAGGAAGGATGGACCCCGTGGGCAAGGTACTGAACTGGGGTCTGGGTTCAATTCCTGCTCTGCCACAGACTTCCTGCGTGACTTTTGGCAAGTCTGTGGGCCTCAGTTCTCCATCTGTAAAATCATAGAATCTCAGGGTTGGAAGGGACCTTAGGAAGTCATCTAGTCCCATCCCCTGCTCAAAGCAGGACCAATCCCCAATTTTTGCCCCAGATCCCTAAATGGCCCTCTCAAGGGTTGAACTCATAAGCCTGGGTTTAGCAGGCTAATGCGCAAACCACTGAGCTATCCCTCTCTCCCTCCCTCTAGTGTCTATTTAGATTGTAAACTCTGATGCAGGGACTGTTTCTTACTATTGTTCTTATTGTATAGTGCCTAGCTCAACAAGGCCCTGATCTCGGTTCAGGTGTCTAGATGCTACTTTAATACAAATAGTAAATAATAATAACAGGAATTTCTCAGAATATATGTTATTCCCAGTAGAGTACAGTTTGCACGGCCGGTACTTAAAGTGTAATTTTTACTGTCTAATGATCTGGGTTATTTCCTGAAACTATATAATTAATTTTCATTATTTTTACTCCACTTGTTATCACCTATAATCATTTAAATCTCATATTAAACGTGTATAGGTTTCACTCAAACTTTAGGATAAAGTTAAATTTATAAAAAGTTAACACGATTGATGGGTATTATAAGCATGTTACAGACATGAGCAGTATGAGATGTTTTATCCAGGAGGGCAGGGGTCGGCAACCTTTCAGAAGTGGTGTGCCGAGTCATCATGGATTCACTCTAATGTAAGGGTTCGCGTGCCAGTAATACATTGTAACGGTTTTAGAAGGTCTCTTTCTATAAGTCTTTAATACAGAACTAAACTATTGTCGTATGTAAAGTAAATAAGGTTTTTAAAATGTTTAAGAAGCTTCATTTAAAATTAAATTAAAATGCAGAGCCCCCTGGACTGGTGACCAGGACCTGGGTAATATAAGTGCCACTGAAAATCAGCTCGCGTGCCGCCTTTGGCACCCGTGCCGTAGGTTGCCTACCCCTGGACTAAATGATCTAATGGTTCCTTCTGGTCTTAACGCTATGAAACAGATAGATGGCTATATGTAGTCTGTTAACTAGTGGAACTCTTTGACAGTCATTTGATCATTTATTAAAACATCTATTAATCATGTATTAACTATTTATAAATGGAACCTTAATATAAAGTGTGACCTATTATTAGCTGACTCTAAACAGGTAAGTACATGTGTGGCTATGTACTTTAATTATGATCGGCAGGATTCTGCCAGTTAAGAATATGGTGCTATAATATAGCTTATTTCCACAACCAGATTGTCAGCTGCTGTACATTGACATTGGCCCAGCCCCCTAGATTTCATACAAAACTTACCTTGGAGGTTTCTTGTCCAGTTCCACCCCATGCTGAGAATTACCTGGACCCGCTGGAGGTTCTATACCTTGCCCAGAGAAGGGTTGGAGATGGTTTAGAGCAGGGGATGAGGCAGCAGAATACCTTGTGGGGAGGAGAAGGGTTGACCCTTGGGGGGAAAGCTGCAGTCTCGGAGAGCTAGGCTGTCAGAAAGGGAGGCTGAAGCCGGGGTAAAGATAGGAACGGAAGAGAATCAGGGATCTGCAGAGAGGAGGCACGTAACCCTGGGACAGCAGAGATGGCATTGTGCTATGTAGCCATGTCACTGGATCAGGCATGGACAGAAGTGAGGGGGAGGGATAGCTCAGTGGTTTGAGCATTGGCCTGCTAAACCCAGGGTTGTGAGTTCAATCCTTGAGGGGGCCATTTGGGGATCTGGGGCAAAAATTGGGGATTGGTCCTGCTTTGAGCAGGGGGTTGGACTAGATGACCTCCTAAGGTCCCTTCCAACTCTGAGATTCTATGATTCTAAGTGACCTGGGGTCAAAGTCCAAATGTGTGTAACCCTCTGGATGGACAATACCTGCCTCTCCCAGATACCTGAGGGGTCTGTCTTCTTCCTACACTTGGGCAACACTTGTCATGCCAATAATGCCTCATTGAATCGAGGGATATGGAACTGGGATGTTTCAGGCGGGGGACGGGGACAGCCTGGGAGATAGCACTGCCCTTCCCTAGGGTGAGGAGATAGAAAAAGGTCTGATGCAAAGAAAGGTGTGGAATGGTTTGGAGAACAGGACATGGTGGTGAAGGGTAAATTCCTGAGGTAACTTGAGGACAAAGAGGGATGTTATGTCCTGGATTCAGAATTGGGAAATCTAGGGACTATGGCTGAGGAGGGCAGTGATGTGTGAAATCCAGAGATTGTATTGCTCCCGCAAGGTACAGAAGAGATACGATAATCGGTGGCACTGAGTGCGGAGGCAACTTTATTTAGGCAGTTGAATAAACTGAACCCCAGGAGTTCTCCCTACCTGGCTAACTCCCAGACTAACGAATGCAAACTGTGGCACTCCCTATCAATAGAGGGTCTCCCTCTGTCCTGCCCTGGTCTAGGCACCCACAGACTAGACTGCTGTCTGTGTTACAGCTAATAGGCCCAACCCTTCGACTGACTTCAGTGGGAGCGGCAGGTGCCCAAACATTGGTTCATTTACATGATTCAGGATGCGCTAATAATTTTCTCCTCCCTACCTTCCTTTGATTCTAGGGATCCCTTGTCCGGAGAACAGCCATTACGAGCCCTGTGCTAGTGCGTGCCCTGCCAACTGCATGGACTCCACTGCCCCCCTGTACTGCACCCAGCCTTGCCGAGAGGGCTGTGTTTGCAACAGAGGCTACATTCTCAGCGGAGCAGCGTGTGTGCCCCTGAGCCGCTGCGGCTGCACGTTGGACGGTCGGTATCACCGGCTGGGAGAGGAGGTGATCCTGACAGACACCTGCCGCAGGAAATGCAGCTGCCGGCAGCCTGCCCAGCCCATGCGGTGCCAGGACCATGCCTGCGGGGCTCTGGAGACGTGCAGCGTTGTGGACGGCGTCCGAGGCTGCTACCCTGTGAAATATGGCACCTGCTGGGTGTTCGGCCACCCCCACTACACCACGTTCGACGGGGTCATGTTTGATTATCAAGGCGCCTGCAAATACACCCTGAGCAAGTACTGCGGCCCCCCGGGGAACCTCCCTGACTTCACCGTCAAAGTGGAGAACGTGCACAGGGGCTCCATTGTAGTGTCCTGGACGCACCTGGTGGAGCTAGATGTCTACGGGGAGCGTATTGCTATAGCAGCAGGACAGTACGGCCAGGTGCAGGTGAGAGAATTTCCGTGGCTTCTCTTACGTTTTGCCTTTTCCCCCAATAAGTAGCTGGGCATGAGCCACCAGGCCACTCTGAATCAGTGTCTAGGGATGCTACACCAGGCAAGAACAAGCTGGAATGTGATATTCTCTGGCTTCTCCCCCTTCTCCAGACATGGTCATGGCCCTCCCTGCCCCTGAGGTGGGGGAAGATAGCGTAAAGACTTCTCCATGCCTGCCATGGAATGCTCATCACAGGGGGAATCCTGATTTTCCCTTGCCAGACCAGCATCCCAGTCTTAAAGATTTCTTCATGTCTTGTTTTCCCCCTAGGTGAATGGATCCCTGGTCAATCTTCCCCTGGTCCTGGCATCGGGTAAACTCTACGCCTATTTCAGTGGCTCATCTGCTGTGGTTCAGACGGATTTTGGCCTCTCTGTGTCCTACGACTGGTCCTACTATGTGCTGGTTTCTGTTTCTGAGGCCTATTCTGGGTTCCTCTGTGGACTCGGTGGGGATTTCAACGGGAACCGGAGCGATGATTTCCGGACCCCAAACGGTTCTGTGGTCCATGACGCCGTCACCTTTGGCAACAGCTGGAAGGATGCGGACTCCCCTTTTCACTGCACGGCCACCGGGCTCCCAGTCCAATGTAACGAAGCAGAACTAGCCCGGTACAGATCTCAGCGCTACTGCGGGCTTCTCACGGATCCTACTGGGCCTTTTAAAGAGTGTAACCAGCCGGCTGAGGCTCAGGTTCACTCAGAGAGCTGCGTGAGGGATGTGTGTGTGACTTGGGGCAGCCACCAGATCCTGTGTGAAGTGCTTCGCAGTTATGCCCAGCAGTGCCAAAGTAACGGCATCGCCCTTGGGCCATGGAGACAGCGGGCTGGGTGCGGTAAGCTGATGATTCCAAACACATGCGCGTTAGTAATACTTCCTCTCTTACTGAACAGCTCAGACATGAGCCACATTGGTCAGGACAGGCTCTTCCTGTTCCTGCACTCTAATGTCTTCCCTCTTAAAGATCACTATGAAAATCTTTAGATGATGAAGACAAACAGATAATTTATTTCTTCTCTCCCAGTTTTCTGTATTCAGAACAAATTAGCTTTTCGGATACAGTGTGGACTTGTACTCTTCCTGCTTTCGCATGTCAGGTCTCCCAAATTGCCTTACACAGGAGTATGAGCCGGCACTACAGTGCTGATAAAGAAAACACAGGAGTCATTATTTTTCAACAGAGCTCTGATGTCAGATCCAGTTTGAAATGAATAAAATACTAATAAGCAGGAGAACAGTGTTTCTCTTGGGTGCAAAACTGTTATTTCTAATGGGGAGAATGTTGACAAGTGCCTATATGATTTAGGAGCACAAATCCCACTTGGGATTCCTGCTCTAAGTTGCTCAGGTACATTTCAAAATTCCAACCAATATGAACATATTTTTTTCACACAACTATTTATCCTATTCTCTCCTTTTCATGCTCTGTCTTATTATCCCCATTTTCATTCCTTCCCTTGGGTTTACTGCCTGGAAGGATTCCCTGCAGCGTTTCTTCTGTATTTAACACAGCTCTTCATCTCCCTTTCAGAGTTAATCTGCCCCCGCAACAGCCACTATGAGCTCTGTGGACCTGCCTGCCCGGCCTCTTGTGCCCGCCCAGCTGTGCCCTCCCGCTGCCGGGCTGCGTGTGAAGAAGGGTGCCAGTGTGACCCTGGCTTTGTGCTGAGTGGCACTGGCTGTGTGCCTCCGGAGCAGTGCGGCTGCACCCACAACGGCAGATACCACCTGGCAGGGGAAAGCTTCTGGGAAGGAGAAAGTTGCCAGAGATTGTGCAGATGCGACGGCTCCTCCCACGCTGTCCAGTGCTCCCACTCTGCCTGTGCCCCTGGGGAATTCTGTGGCACTCGACAGGGGGTTTACGGGTGCCACGAGCGAACCAACGGCGTCTGCTGGGCTTCTGGGCTGCCCCATTACACGACGTTGGACGGGAAGCGATACCATTCCCAGGGCACCTGCAAATATGTGTTTGCTGAACTGTGTGGGGCATCCAAGTCCTTACCCTTCTTCAGAGTGGAAGTGAAGAACGGAAACCTGCCCCACGTTCCCGTGGCTGTCACCTCGGAAGTGTTTGTCCTTGTGAACAACACTGAGATCCATCTGCAGAGAGGGCAGCACGGGACAGCCAAGGTAATTTACTGGGAAAGTATTAACTCAAAGAACTTAAATTGGAAGAAAAATCATTTCCCAGATTTTTTTTCCACCTTCCCCCAATAAACCACTGCAACACTGCAATTTTTGCTCGACACTAGTCCAGTTTAAAGGCAGTTTATAACTAAAATCCCCAATTGGGAGGACAGTATGGGTTTAATGTCTAGCTGCAAACCAGATAGTCAGGTTTCTCCCTAAATTCCTCACCTATGTTCACATTTGCACACTGCAGACTTTATGTGCACACTACTCATAGAATCATAGGACTGGAAGGGATCTCGAGAGGTCATCTAGTTCAGTCCCCTGCAGTCATGGCAAGATTAAGTATTATTTAGACCATCCCTGACAGGTGTTTGTCTAACCTGCTCTTAAAAATCTCCAATGATGGAGATTCCACAACCTCCCTAGGCAATTTATTCCAGTGCTTAACCACCCTGATAGTGAGGGAGTTTTTCATAATGTTCAACTGAACCCCACCCCCCACCCCTTGCTGCAATTTAAGCCCATTGCTTCTTGTCCTATCCTCAGCAGTTAAGGAGAACAATTTTTCTCCTCCCTCCTTGTAACAACCTTTTATGTACTTGAAAACTGTTAGCATGTCCCCTCTCCGTCTTCTCTTCTTCAGACTAAACAAACCCAGATTTTTCAATCTTCCCTCATAGCTCATGTTTTCTAGATAGCGTCCTCAGCCTTGGATGTCTCCATATGAATTCTCTCAATGAATTCCTTGTGGGCACAGATGCTCCTCAGCCGAGCCACCTCCTCCTGTAGCTCTCCCACCTGCTTCCTGAGAGATTCCACCAGCCGGCACCTCTTACACTGGATGGCCCCCCAGCCTGGCTTTCTGAGAGTGGGAAATGCAGGTCACAGTCTCTGCAAATCCACACCAGGAGCTGGGTAGAGGCATCCATGGTCAGGTTGTCTGTCTGGTGAAGGTGCTGGTGGAGGAGACAGGAGCAGTGTGGGCACTGGTGATGCGGCCCTTCCTAACCATAGCGATTATATTGCAACTCCCTCTTACAAACTCCCCTGTTTGCAGCCCCCTGTTTGCTAGCTTCCCTTGGTCACTTTTAAGGCCTTCTGTCCTAGGTCAGCCCTACTCCCTCGTTAATCACACAGGGAGAAGGTGATCACAAAGCTGTTTGAGCCTTTGTTCTCTTGATCATTTTTGATCAGCCTCAAACAGTCCCCAAATATACAATCCCAACTGACCTTGTATTATAGTTTGTGGCCTGGAGAAGGTGGAGTAAAATCAATCTGTTTCATAGAAATGTGGGGCTGAATGGGACATCAAGAGGTCATCTAGTCCATCCTCTCCCCTACTCCCCCCCCCCCCCCCCCGCACACACACACACTGAGACAGGACCATGTGTACCTAGACCATCCCTGATAAGTGTTTGTCTAACCTGTTCTTAATAACCTCCAATGACTGGGATTCCGCAGCCTCCCTAGGTCACCTGTTCCAGAGCTTAACTATCTTTAGAATTAGAAATTTGTCCTAATCTCTAACATAAATTTTCCTTGCTGCAAACTAAGCCGGTTGGTTTTTGTCCTACCCTCACTGGAGGACATGGATAACAATTGATTGCTGTCCTCTTTGTAACCATCTTTTACATATTTATATACTGTTATCATGTCCCCCCTCAGAAGTCTCTTTTCTAGATTAAACATGCCCAGTTCCTTAAACCTTTTTTCAGAGCTCATGTGTTCCAAAGCACTTTGGGATGATTGGCATGTATGTGCATTGCCTTCCTGCTCCCTGTTCCTGTTTGTTTCCTGGTTCCTGCTCCCTGAGCTTAGTGTTCCAATACCTATGTGTGTGTGTTGGACCTAGTGTGGGTGTGGGTGTCTACTCAGGGCTCACTGCTACATACCGCTACATTTGCACTGTTGTTATGTTTTCTTCAGACAGTTGCTGACCTAACTGGTGTGTCGTCATTACATGTTTTGATTGATCACCTACCTGCTATGATTTCCATGTGTTTTGGGATTGCGGTTCTGGGGTGCATCAGAGCGTAATGCTCTTACCATTTTTGTTGCTCTTGTGTGACTCTCTCCAATTTGTTCACATCCTTTAAAAATCTTCACCTCACAGCTCACATCTTTCGCTTATTAGACACGACAAATCCTGCATCTGGACCCTTGCGGTCCCTTCTAACACTCTGGTTCTATGACGAGAAGGCTAAGCCGCATCTTGACCAGGTCTGCAAGTAGGGAGAAGATCTCTGAGTTTCTCTTTAAGCCAGCAGCCAAAAGAATGACAGGATTCAGAGGCTGAAAGTGGAAGTTAGTATAATTCAAATTGCAGATAAGAGGAAACATTTTGGAAAGGAAGTATTGTTACAGTGAGGGCTAGTCTACACTACCCGCCCGATTCAGCGGGTAGCGATCGATCTTCTGGGGATCGATTTATCGCTTCTCATCTAGATGCGATAAATCGAACCCAGAAGTGCTCCCCGTCGACTCCGGTAATCCAGCTTGGCGCGAGGAGTAAGCGGAGTCAACGGGGGAGCGCCAGACTTTGACTTTAAAGGGTCCACACCACGAGGTAAGTCGAGCGAGGTACGTCGACTTCAGCTACGTTATTCACGTAGCTGAAGCTGCGTACCTTACATCGATCCCCTCCCCACCCCCCAGTGTAGACCAGCCCTGAGAGTAATTAACTATGAGAACAGCTTCCCAAGAGAAGTGGTTGATTTATTCTCACTTGGAGTATTCCTCTGGAGAATCGTATCTTTCTAAAGGACATACTGTAGTTCAGCCACAAGATATTGGGCTCGCTGGTGTCATTTAGGTAGTAGAGAAGAATTCTTCCCTCCACTGCAGGAATTACTGAGTGAAGTTTTCTGGCCTGGGTCATGCAAGGGACTCAGTGTAAATTACCAGAATGGTCCCTGTTTCTGACTATAAATTTCCTGCTTTGATCTCTTTGGTGCTATTTTCCCTCACTCAGATTGACGGGGTGACTCTGACTCTCCCGGTGCATCTCAAGAGAAGAGGAATCGGTGTCTATCAGGATGGATTTCACACAGTTGTGCGAGCCGACTCTGGGCTGAGTGTGAGCTATGACCTGGCCCACAGCCTCTTTGTCAGCCTCCCCCCCGAGTACCGAGGCCAGACCTGTGGGCTGTGCGTGAACCTCAATGGAGCGGCTGAGGACGATTTTGTGAGGCAGAACGTCTCCCATGGGAAGGACGCCGTCCACTTGGCTTTGGCTGGGAAGTCTGAGGAGGTCCCTGGCTGTGACGACGGCTGCCCTGATTCCTGCCCTTTGTGTGAAGAGGAGGAAAGTCTGGTGCAGTCCAAGTCCCGGTGCTGGGTGATCCAGGACCCTGATGGGCCGTTCTCCGCTTGCCACTCCCAGGTGGACCCCGGCCACTATCTGTCTGATTGCATCTTTGACCTGTGTGTGTCAGGAGGGGAGAGCAGTGCCCTGTGCGAGTCCATCCAGACGTACGCAGCCGCCTGCCAGAGAGCGAATGTCTCCATCTCACCTTGGAGGAGCGAGTCTTTCTGTGGTAAGGCCGCTCTGTGTAGCTGTGCTATTGGACTGTGTGCTGGTGGCGGTCTGGCTTTCCTTATGTGATACTCTATATCAGATTATATGAATATTTGCAGCAGGAACTCAAATTCCATTGTTTTACAGTCCCCAGTTAACATCTGCCAAAGGGACTGTAGACATGTCAAAGACAAGGTCTGAGTTATTTCTACAGAAGGAGAAGATCAGCCAGTCCTAGGGTGTCAGTCTCTTTCCAGGGTGAATTCAGAGCCTTCAAAGTAAAGGACCCATAGCCTTCTATGTTAGGTTTTCTTGCCCTTCATTATTATTTTGAAGAGGAATTTGAGACTCATCAACCCTCAACCCAAAGCCCTCACTAGTAACAGTGGGAGTGTAAGATCCAGCCATGCCAAGGTTTCATACCTGTCCAAATCTCTGAACTATTTTCCTCTTCCAATGCTCTTCACAGACCCCCACTGCCCAGCAAACAGTCACTACAAGCTCTGTGAGCATCCCTGTCGGGACCTGTGTGCCGGCTCCTTTCTTGAAAATCACTGCAGCTCCCTGTGTTCTGAAGGGTGTTTCTGTAATGACGGGTACCTGCGGAGTGGGGATCAGTGCGTCCTGCCAGGGCACTGCGGCTGTGAGCATGACGGACGCTACTATGGGGTGAGTTTCCACTTCTCTCTCAGACCTGACAACTCAGGGCCAAGGCCGGCTCCAGGCACCAGCTGTCCAAGGTGGTGCTTGGGGCGGCATCGAGAATGGGGCGGCAGTCTGAGTGCCGCGGCGGCAATTCGGTGGCAGGTCCGCTCTTCCCGCCGCCAAATTGTGGCCGTGGGACTTGGACTGCCACCCCATTCTTACCCGCCACGACAATTCAGTGGCAGGTCCGCCGCTCTTTCCTTGCCGCCATGGGACTCCGCAACGTCTGCCTGCTCCGGGGCCGGGCCCCACAATGTCTGCCTGCGTTGAGGGCGGGGCCACGGCAACTGCTTGGGGTGGCACAATTGTGAGAGCCGCTCCTGCTCAGGGCAGTGAAAAGACAGTATGAGAGAGAATCTGATTTGCTTTAGTCAAGGACTAAAGAATCTGATTGTTTTTTTTCTAGTGTATGTTCCCTGGAAAAGAACTGGAACCATCTATCTATCTATCTATCTATCTATCTATCTATCTATCTATCTATCTATCTATCTATCCTCACACACACCCTCTACCTAATCTCTCTCTCTCTCTCTTAATCTTAATCTGTTTTCTCTTCCTTTCTAGGAGATCAGAATATTAATCATAGATATGTAGTGCTGGAAGGGTCCATTAGATGTCATCAGGGCCAGCCCCCTTCACTGAGGAAGGACCAAGTAGACCTTAGACAATCCCTGACAGATGTTTGTCCAACCTGTTCTTAAAAACCTCTGGTGATGGGGATTCCAGAACCTCCATGGGAAGCCTATTCCCGAACTCAACTACCGTGTTCTCCAGTCTCCACCTGAATCTCTGGTATTGGGCACTGTCAGAGACAGGTTTCAGAGTGGTGCCGTGTTAGTCTGTATCAGCAAAAACAACGAGGAGTCCTCGTGGAACCTTAGAGACTAACACATTTATTTGGGCACAAGCTTTTGTGGGCTAGAACCCACTTCATCAGATGCATGGACTGGAAAATACAGGAGCAGGTATAAATACACAGCACATGAAAAGATGGGAGTTGCCTTACCAAGTGGGAGGTCCGTCTAATGAGACAATTCAATTAACAGTAGAATACCAAGGGAGGAAAAATCACTTTTGTAGTGGTAATGAGAGTGGCCCATTTCAAACAGTTGACAAAAAGGTGTGAGTAACAGTAGGGGGAAATTAGTATGGGGGAAATTAGGTTTTATAATGACCCAACCACTCCCAGTCTTTATTCAGGCAAACTGGACACCATCAAATTAGGCCTGAATTTGATTTGTGTCTGAATTTGATTTGTGTGAATTTGTTTGGGTCTCATTTCTCAGATTTTCTTAATGTGTTTGTTACAATATTTTGATGATATTTTGATTTATTCTCCCCCTTCTCTTTATCCCAGGTTGGGGACCGGGTCTGGATCTCTGATTGCACCCAAAGGTGCAGCTGTGACTCCTCTGCTGCTTTCCGGTGCGTCCCCGCCGGCTGTAACCCCGGCCAGCAGTGTGCTGTGAAGGACGGGAGCTTGGGCTGCCAGAGCCAGCTGACCACCTGCACGGTGACAGGGGACCCTCACTACTTCACCTTCGACGGGGCAGTGGCACATTTCCAGGGCACGTGCGCCTACGAGATCTCGCACACCTGCAACTCCTCCCTCGACTTCTCCTTCCGGGTGGTGGCCGCGAACAGGAATTTCCAGAATCCCCGGGTCTCCTTCATTTACCGAGTGGAGCTTTGGCTCAGAACTGGCCGTTTTAATTCCCACGTTGTTCTGGAGCGAGGCAAAGACGTTCTGGTGAGTTGAGCTCTTTGACCCAGTATCAGAAAAGGGCAGAGAAGAAACAGCCACAACTGGAAGGAGAATCTAATACTGGCCAGGTGACTAGGTGAATTCCATAGCTAATCAGAGGCAGGATTGCTATTCTTTTATGTTACAGAGAACCTCAATAGTGGCTTTCCTGGGAGCTCCTACTGCTTCTGAGCTCTGTGCTGGAGTTGTGCTTTTGTGATCCCTGCTCCATGTAAACGCCTCTCCTATGCGTCCTGCTCAGCTGGGCATTATAGCTGCACTCAGCTCCTGCTCCGTTGAGTGTAGTGAGGTATCATGTGATTGAGCTGCAGAGCAGTTCCCTGTATAATGTCTCTCTGACTCATAGGATGTACTTACATGGGTGGTATCTTGGTGCCATGCTGCTGTGGAAGGAGATTCCCTTTGCAATCCCTTGTGAACAGAGGTATTACCCAATCAGGATAGTACTCCTTAGTCGCAGACAACTGTTTGTTACAGGTTGATGGTGTGAAGACTCCTTTACCAGCCCAGCTGGGACCCGTGGCCAACATCACCAGGGTGAAGAACATGGTGACTCTAAAAGCAAAGGCCAACATGGAGCTCCAGTTTAATGGCCGCCATGCTTTGTTTGTCCGTGTGGGCCCGGAGTATCGGGAGCAGCTGTGCGGGATGTGTGGGAACTTCAATGGGGATCGCAGGGATGATAAAATCCTGCCCAGTGGGGAGAAAGCCCAGGATGACGCAGAGTTCGGGAATGCCTGGACCTCTGACATCAGCCCCTCAAGGTGTGTTTGTTATCTATGGATCTTCCCTTCTTTGTCGGTGAATGCCCGTTTCCATGACCACATCTGTCCTTCTCCCTACACTCTGCTGCTCTACACTGCAAAAGAAACCCCACGGCAGTGAGCCTCAGAATCCAGAGGGGAGGGTTTTAGAGCCCAGACTCCAGCCCAAGCAGGAATGTCTCCACTGCGGTTCTTAGCCCCATAGTGCAAGCCCCATGGGCTTGAGTTAGTTGACCTGGGCTCTGAGACTTGCTGCTGTGGGTTTGGGTTTTTTTGCCATGTTAGACATACCCTAACACAGTGGTCCCCAACCTTTCTGTGGCCAAGAGCACATTCATCCCTTCCTCAGAGTGTGGCGGGCAGCGACACTTCTCGGCAGCGTTTCGGTGGTGATGGTTCTCCGCCGGAAGCGCTCCTCGGCGGCATTTCGGCAAAAGCTTTTCCACCAGAAGCGCTGCATGGCGGCATTTCAGTGGCGATGCTCTCCGGTGGATGCTCCTCTCCTCTTCCTTCCTTGGTGCCGGCCCTGACGGCGGGCCCACATAAATGCCCCAGGGGCACCATGGCGCCAGCGGGCACCACGTTGGGGACCACTGCCCTAACATATCTTCTCCTTCTCTGGAAGAAAGTGAGTGTTGGGCCTATATTTAAAAAGGATAAACAGGGAATTGTAGGCCTGTCACCTTGACGTTGATTCTGGACAAAAGAAGGGAATGGCTAGAACGTGACTGAAATAAATGTGTAAAGGAGGGTAACGTAAGTAATGGGAATTGACATTGTTTTATGGAAAACTGATCTGTCAAACCAACGCGATATATTCTTTTGATGAGAGTACGACTTTGGTTGATAAAGATAATAGTGTTTGATTTAGTTTACTTAGGCTTCTGTAAGGCATCTGACTTAGTACCGCACAATATTTAGAATGAAAAACGAGAATGATCCAAAATGAATCTGGCACACATGAATGGGTTAAAAGGGGCTAGGTGACGGGTCTCAGAATGTAATGGTAAACGTGGAATTGTCTGTGCTTCCAGTGGGGGAGGGGTAAATAATGAAGAGAGCAGGTCAGTGGTACGGACTCAGGGCTTAATTTGTGCCAGGGCTTACCAGGGCTGAGCCCCGGCACCTCTGGACTTGGCAGTTCATAGCCCCGACACATCTGGGCTTCCTGCATCAGTTATTGCTCGAGCCCTGGCACCTCTTTCATTACAAATTAAACGTTGTACAGAATGAGCTGGATCACTTGGTAAGTTGGATGTAAGCCAACAATATGCATTTTAATATGGCCGAAATGTAAAATTATGCATCTAGGAATGATGAATGTCAGCCATACTTACAGGGGGAGGGACTCTATCCTGGGAAGTCTTAGCGGGCTTATTCCTTCACCCTCTCACTTCCCTGGGCCTTCTCGCATGAACAGAGAGCAGCAATACCTGAAGTCCGAAGGTGCAAACAATTCGATGTTTATTGGGGTGAAATTCCAGCAAGCAAAGATTCCAATTTCCTTCCTCAGTGTCCCCCTGCCCAGCTCTGACACCACAGAGCTTTACCTGTGTCCCTGTTCCCATTCCCCCCCTTAGCAAAACATGATTCCAATTCCTCCCCCATTCCGTTCCCATTCCCCCCCCCGCCACTTACTTCCTGGTTGACTGCAGACTATATAGTAAAACTTGAGTTCTGCTTAGCTATACCGTAACCAATCATTTTACTGAAATTTAACTAACCAATCCTAACTTATTGTAACGTATTATCTAACCAATTATATCCCACCATCTTAATTGATTTACACCCAACAAAATTAATGATACAGCAGACAGAAACAATCACAGAACCAGACGGAGATTATACAGACAAACAATAGGGAAGTGGGGACTATAGTGATAGAACAACACAGAAATGAGGATTTCACACCCCAGCGATTGATAAGTGAGTTCTTGCCAGACAGGATGCTATCAAGCTAGGTTTTCTTTAAACCTTCTAGGCTCTCTCCTTTCTCTGGAGGTGATAGGTTGGATCACCTTTCTAACAGCCCAAAACTGCCTTATTTCAGTGTGACTGGTGAGGACGTGACCGTTCGCTTCCCAGCTGATGGCTGCCCCTACTGTTTAGCCAAAGGCCTTAGCCTAAGAACACGGCCTTAGACTATCCTAGTGAGAGAAGGCCGATAAACAGGCAGACTGATTTTGATTCTTGTTTTGTACCTCTGTAACTAGCTAAGTGATAAGAATAAACCTACATTCTTAAAGTCTAGGCCTGTACAGACAGGCCTGAATATCTATATCCTAACAGGAAGCAGTGACTCTAAGGGTGTCTTCACTACCAACGGCAGCACTTTAAGGTGGCTGTGTAGTCGCGGCTCCAGCACTAGGAGAGAGCTCTCTCAGTACAGCGGGGATTTGATAGCAGCCTTCAACCACCTGAAGGGGGGTTCCAAAGAGGATGGAGCTCGTCTGTTCTCAGTGGTGGCAGATGACAGATCAAGAACCAATGGTCTCAGGTTGCAGTGGGGGAGGTCTAGGTTGGATATTAGGAAACACTATTTCCCTAGGAGGGTGGCGAAGCACTGGAATGGGTTCCCTAGGGAGGTGGTGGAATCTCCACCCTTAGAGGTTTTTAAGGTCAGGCTTGACAAAGACCTGGCTGGGATGATTTAGTTGGTGTTGGTCCTGCTTTGAGCAGGGGGTGAGACTAGATACCTCCTGAGGTCTCTTCCAACCCTGATCTTCTATGATTCAATGAGAGTGAGGAAGGAAGAATTCCTGTAATAAGCCTTGAGCCATGTCAGAAATTGCTCTGTCCATAGACACATGTTCTGACGCTAAAAAGATGCCTCTGCTAAAAGAAATAACCCTGTGACTGGTATTTGCATGACACTTTCAGGTGTAAGAATGACACTGGCAACACAGAGGCATGTACGCAATTGAATGAGTTCCGGCAGCTGTGTGGGATCCTAACGAACCGCTCCGGGCCTTTTGCTGAGTGTCACTGGCACGAGAGCCCAGCCCCTTACTACGAATCCTGTGTCTACGACCTCTGCCAGTACGGCCCGGGCAATCGCATGCTGTGTGCAGCGGTCGAATCCTACGACGAGATGTGTGCCTTTCACGGCGTGGGAGCAGCAAAGTGGAGGCAAGGGCTGCGCTGTGGTAAGCAACAGGGGAGTCTTTTGGTTTCCTCTAACGTGAATTGAGAAGTTACGCCACTGAAGAAATCATCAAGGAAGCTCCTCTTGAATACTCAGTAGTGAAAAGAATCTTAGTGTTTGTGGGAAATGTTTGTAAAACTCTCTCAGCACCTGTATGTACCGGTGACTCTTCGTCCCTTTTCCTCCCTAGATGTCACCTGCCCAGCCAACACCTATTTTGACTTCTGTGGCCCTCCCTGCCCTGCTTCTTGCGTCAGCCTTAATTCATCCACCCAATGCACGAAGCCCTGCGTGGCAGGATGCTTCTGCAGGGAAGGGTATGTTCTGGACGCTGGGCGCTGTGTGCCTGTGAGCCGCTGCGGCTGCATGTTGGACGGTCGGTATCACCGGCTGGGAGAGGAGGTGATCCTGACAGACACCTGCCGCAGGAAATGCAGCTGCCGGCAGCCTGCCCAGCCCATGCGGTGCCAGGACCATGCCTGCGGGGCTCTGGAGACGTGTAAAGTTGTGGACGGCGTCCGAGGCTGCTACTCTGTAAAATTTGGCACCTTGTGGGTGTTTGGCCACCCCCACTATCACATTTTTGATGGCCTTGATTTTGACTCTAAAGGAACCTGCAAATACACCCTGAGCAAGTACTGCGGCCCCCCTGGGAATCTCCCCGACTTCACTGTCAAAGTGGAGAATGAGCACCGGGGCTCCATCACGGCGTCCTGGACACGCCTGGTGGAGCTGGACCTCTACGGGGAGCGTATTGCTGTCGCAGTGGGACAGTATGGCCAAGTGCAGGTGAGAGCTTGAATTTAATTTTTTTCCAGCTTCTCTCGCTGATGAGAGGGGGGGCTTGGCTATTAGGGAGGGACCCTGAAAATGTGAAGTGTTACCCCTGTAGTGTCCTGCATCATAGCCCACCCTTTCCCTGTCCCCCTGTAGGTGAGTAGGACACTTCCAATGCTAGGAAGGACAGGGATTTGAAGGCAGGTCCTCTGCCTTTCACCTCATCAGCTGGCCACTCTTCCCCAAGTCAGCGTATCCCCCAGGACTTTCCCCCGACCCTCTACCAGCAATCAGTTGGCATCAGGAACCAAGGAGTGGATTTTCAGAGGGACAGAACACTTGCAGCTGCTGTCAGCTTCCATGGGAGCTGGAGGTGCTTAAGTATCCCTGGAAGTCAAGCCACCGAACAGAGAGGCCCTGAACATCTTCCCCT
This sequence comes from Macrochelys suwanniensis, assembly GCA_033296515.1. Lineage (NCBI taxonomy): Eukaryota > Metazoa > Chordata > Testudines > Chelydridae > Macrochelys > Macrochelys suwanniensis. The sequence goes on from CM065795.1 coordinate 4,818,289, forward strand.
ATTGTACAGGGACAGTCCCGATTTTGGGGTCTTTTTCTTATATTGGCTCCTATTACCCCCCACCCCCTGTCCTGATTTTTCACATTTGCTGTCTGGTCACCCTATCCTCCCCTGTACAAGGAACGTGCCGTGCAAAGGGGCTGCTTGTGTCTCTCCAGGAGCCTAAAATCAAACCTCTGCAATGAGTGGTGCACCCTGGCATGTAGCACGGCACCCATGTGCAGGGTGGGCAGAGACCCTGTTTTTAAACGGTGAGAGGGGACGGGAGGGGACTGCAGAAGCAAAGACGAGCGGGGTTGGTAGAACACTGTATGAATAGGGGGTGAGTTGTACGAACATCACACCGGCGTACACCAACACATTTTGAAGTAAAGGACAATAAAGCGGGTGCTAGAAGGGGCTAAGGAAGGGGATTATTATTTGCAAACATGATGCTGATTCTTCAGGACCTTTCCCGGTCATGCTGAATTCTTCCCCTTAGGTGAATGGATCGCTGGTCAATCTGCCCCTTGTCCTAGCATCAGGTAAACTCTATGCCTATTACAGCGGCTCATCTGTGATAATCCAGACAGAGTTTGGCCTCTCTGTATCCTATGACTGGTCCCACTATGTGACGATTACTATACCTGAGATTTACTCTGGGCTGGTCTGCGGGCTCGGAGGAGACTTCAATGGGAACCAAAGCGATGATTTCAGGATGCCCAATGGATCTGTGGCGCCGGACCGTGTCTCTTTTGTGAATAGCTGGAAGGATGTTGATTCCCCTTTCCACTGCACAGCTGTTGGTCCACAAACTGAATGCAACAAAGGCGCTAAAAACAAGTACAGAGTTCAGAGCTACTGCGGGATCATCACAGACATGGAAGGACCTTTCCAGCATTGTAGCAACCTTACTCATGCTCAGATGTTCATGGAGAGCTGTGTGCATGATCTCTGTGCCACCAAAGGCAGCCACAAAACACTCTGCAATACGCTTCGGAGTTATGCTGTGCATTGCCAAAGCCATGGCATCACCATACAACCATGGAGGCAGCTGGCTGGGTGTGGTAAGCCACTGATTTCAGGAGAGCCTTCATTAATGGTAACCCACAAATTCCTCACGGTTTTTTAAATCCCTCAGCCACTGGGCATGGGAGCATTGAGTAGATTCTCCACTGATTTGTTTGTGCACGTTGGGTAGTCAACACCCTTTTTGTGATGGGATAACGTTTTAAAGCCATTTAACTCTCAAATTATATACAAGACAAACAGCACCAGAGAATAAGAACTTCTCTGTCTTTTTTTTTTTTTTTACCTTCTGTGAATAATGATAGCACTTAGACTATAATGGGCAGTTAAAATCTTCTTTTCTGGTTAGCTGTAATAGACATTCCAGATGTAGAGCAGAATTTGGTTTCCTCAGTTCCAATTATGTTGTCCCAAGCACCCCGGAAAGCAATGAGATAGATATTCACTGTGCACTGACTATATAGAGAAATGCAGCAGATATTGTTCTCCCAGGAATGGTATGTACACAGCCTCAGACCTTAAAAATAATTTTTATTGAATGAGAAAATTTTAGCCGGGACACTGCTTTAATCCCCTGCTCTTTTTGAGAAATGCCAAGGGATTTTTAAGTGTCTCCTGGACAGCTATCAGATTTAGGCAGAAGGGGCTTTATTTTCAACAACTTTGATAGAATAGCATTCTCTATAAATACTGCACTGCAGGATTCTCAGGGATTTTCTGCCAATGTGACGGTGTTGACTTTTCTGTGAAAGTTATGGACCAGCCAACAGTTCCTTCTGTATTTTTAACCACAGTGCTTCATGTCCCTTTCAGAGTTAACCTGCCCCGCCAACAGCCACTATGAGCTCTGTGGACCTGCCTGCCCAGCCTCTTGTGCCCGCCCAGCTGTGCCCTCCCGCTGCCGGGCTGCGTGTGAAGAAGGGTGCCAGTGTGACCCTGGCTTTGTGCTGAGTGGCACTGGCTGTGTGCCTCCGGAGCAGTGCGGTTGCACCCACAACGGCAGATACCACCTGGCAGGGGAAAGCTTCTGGGAAGGAGAAAATTGCCAGAGATTGTGCAGATGCGACGGCTCCTCCCACGCTGTCCAGTGCTCCCACTCTGCCTGTGCCCCTGGGGAATTCTGTGGCACTCGACAGGGGGTTTACGGGTGCCACGAGCGAACCAACGGCGTCTGCTGGGCTTCTGGGCTGCCCCATTACACGTCGTTTGATGGGAAGCGATACCATTCCCAGGGCACCTGCAAATATGTGTTTGCTGAACTGTGTGGGGCATCCAAGTCCTTACCCTTCTTCAGAGTGGAAGTGAAGAACGGAAACCTGCCCCACGTTCCCGTGGCTGTGACCTCGGAGGTGTTTGTTCTTGTGAACAGGACTGAGATTCATCTGCAGAGAGGGCAGCACGGGACAGTCAAGGTAATGCCATGGGGCTAGCGCTCTCGGGGAAACCAGGTAAGTTAGCGGTAGACGTTGCTAGCTCATCTATTCAATTACTTTCCCCCATCCCAGTCAGTGGAGATTTATGGTCATCTACCCTTCACTGCCTTGATCTGGAACAATAAATCTAGAGGATTAGTATCAAGCCATTCAAACAGACCAAACACTATATTGTTTTCCCTGATTTCCTCAACCACCCATAGGCCTTCCTCATCTGAATGTGGCATTGAACTGTCTGCAGGATTAATTCCCAGGAATAATCTCTTTGCTGCTATTTCTCTCAATCAGATTGATGGGGTCACTGCGACCCTCCCAGTGAGTGTCAATGCAGGCGAAACCATCATTTATCAGGCTGGACAGTACACGGTAGTGAAAACCGAGTTTGGGCTGAGTGTGAGCTACGACCTGGCCCACAGTCTCTTCGTCAGCCTCCCCCCCGAGTACCGAGGCCAGACCTGTGGGCTGTGCGGGAACTTCAATGCCGTGGCTGAGGATGACTTCGTGACACGTAACGGCTCCCTAGGGCAGGACGCCTTCCACTTCGCTGCAGACTGGAAGTCTGAGGATGTCCCTGGCTGTGACGATGGCTGCCCTGATTCCTGCCCTGGGTGCGAAGAGGAGGAAAGTCTGGTGCAGTCCAAGTCCCGGTGCTGGGTGATCCAGGACCCCAACGGGCCGTTCTCCGCTTGCCACTCCCAGATTGACCCGGGCCACTATCTGTCTGATTGCATCTTTGACCTGTGTGTGTCACGAGGAGACGGCAGCATCCTGTGCCAGTCCATCCAGACGTACGCAGCTGCCTGCCAGAGAGCGAACGTCACCATCTCCCCTTGGAGGAGCGAGTCTTTCTGTGGTAAGTGACCATCACTTCCCTGTAACTAAACAAATGTGCTTTTGCGAGCTCAGACGGACAAATCAAACCCAAACACGACATGCTAATATAAATCACACACAAAAAACGACATTCAGGTTGCAAAGCCAAGCGGTACGACTCTGGGAAATGCCAGTACTAAGGTTGCCCATGCAACCACCATTCAGCCTCTTGTGCATAATGCTACAGACTGGAACCGAAGAGGAAGTTCACGATCCAACCCTTATACAATAAATACTGTGTGTATGTTTCATTGTATTCAGGCTTGTGTGTCAGTCATCCACCCTCACACACAGTAGTAGGGAGGCCTCGTCTCTTATATTTCTTCTTCCTCCGGACTCGCACCAGGAGCCACTATTAGACTCATGTACATGGAAGCACAGGATCAATTTCCTGTGACTACGGAGCACGGACTCACCTTCCTGGGCAATTTCGGTTCTTCCCATCTTGCGGTTCTGGGTTTCTTTGTCGATTGGGCAGGGGCAGCTCTCCCCTTTAGCCTGCACAGAGAAGCCTTTTAGCCTCTGAACCCCTCTTTTAAAGTGGGAATTTCAAATGAACTAAGGGAGTTGGGGTTCAAATGCCACTGAAATTGGACTCTCTGAACCCACTTGAAAATCACTGTCTTAAAAAGTAAGGAGCCTGTAGCCAAGTGAAAAGCCAACGAGAAGCTGCTGAATTAATATGCAAACTAGATACCATTAACTTAGGTTTGAACAGAAACTGGGAGTGGCTCGGTCATTATGTTAATTGACTCTATTTCCCCTAGTTAAGTATCCTCACACCTTTGTGTCAACTGTCCGAAATGGGCCATCTTGATTATCACTTCAAAAGTTTTTTTCCCCTGCTGATAGTTCCTCTTAATTAATTAGCCTCTTACAGTTGGTATAGGTACTTCCACCTTTTCATGTTTCTCTGTATGTATAAATATCTTCTTACTGTATGTTCCATTCTATGCATCCGATAAAGTGGACTGTAGCCCATGAAGCTTATGCTGAAATAAATTTGTTAGTCTCTAAGGTGCCACAAGGACTCCTGTTCTTTATGCTGACACGGACTAACACGGCTGCTACTCTGAGACCTGTGAAATCTCTATTTGCGTTTTCAATCCCGAGTTTTGTTTGGATAATTCCAGCGATGTGCCAATAGTGACCCAGGAACTTCCGATTCCCTCTTTTATAGCCCTTTCGTGCCCACCCCACAGTCACTATGAGCTCTGTGCGACTCACTGCCAGGACCTGTGTGCTGGATCCTGGCTTCAGAAGTACTGCGGGAACACATGCTCTGAGGGGTGTTTTTGTAATGACGGGTACCTGTGGAGCGGGGATGAGTGTGTCTTGCCAGAGCACTGCGGCTGTGAGCACAATGGATACTACTACAAGGTGAGTTGATAGTTCACACTCTGACTAGACAACACAGGGGTGCATTTGAACATATGGAAGAAAATCTAATTTCTTTTTTTCAGAGAGTAAAGAACCTGCTTTTCTACTAGCCCACACCTTCCCTGGGGAGTATCTGAGATACAGCTCATCAGGAAATGTTCTGTTTTCCAATGAAAAGTTTCAGTGAAACATAAATATTTCCATCATCAACATTTTTCTTCCACAGTTTTGATGTTTTCAGCTTAAAGTCAATTTTTGGCTAAATATTGAAAGGTTTTGGTGTAAAACCAAATACATTCAATTGTTGGCCAAAATCATTTATTTTTCAGGTGCTGGAAACCAGATTATGTTCACTGTTGTTTTTTTCTCATGAAAAATCTGAAATTTTTTGTCAAAATTGGACATTCCCCCAGAAATGTTTGTTGTTATGAAAAAGCCCTTTTACGTTAAAAAAAATGTTTCAAATGGAAAATTTCAGCCAGTTCTAATCTTAGTCCATGTCACATTGAACACTTTCTTTTCTCTCTGTGTTTGGTCAGCTCCTCTTGCTTTCTAGCAAAGCAGAGAGATAACTAACAAAGAGCTCGAGTACATTTTGGTCTATCTTGGTTCTGAGATTCCCTCTGGGATTTGGTTAAGAGGTTGTGTTGGTGATGATGCTGATGATGAGGATAATTTATTTCTTCTCTCTCTCCATCCCAGGTTGGAGACCATGTCTGGTTTTCTGGTTGTACCCAAAGATGTAGCTGTGACTCCCGAGACCATTTCCGTTGCTTCCGAGCTAAATGCTACCCAGGCCAGCAGTGCGCTGTGAAGAACGGCAAGCTGGGATGCCAGAACCTCTTGACTACCTGTGTTGTAACAGGGGATCCTCACTACTTTACATTTGATGGGGCTGTGGCACATTTCCAAGGCATATGTGACTACGAGGTCTCCCACACCTGCAACTCCTCCTTGGACTTGTCTTTCCGCGTGGTGACAGCAAACAGGCATTTCCGGAATCCCTGGGTGTCTTTTGTTTACCGAGTGGAAATTTGGTTCAGCACTGGCAATTTTAATGCTCACATTGTCCTAGAGAGAGGCAAAGCTGTCCATGTGAGTTGACCTGTATAATAATAATAATAAATAATAATAAATATTGTGTCTAGTGGTTTCACCACGGGTGTTTTAGAGGCAGAAGGATTCTTCTGTGTCTCAAATACAGACAGGGACTTTTCTCCTAGATTTCTGTTTCCAGTTGTTTCAGGAGTCAGGCAATATCTGTTTCTTGTTGTGTGGGATTTTACTTTACAACTACTTTTCAAGGGAGTTGTCATAAACATACAGCTAAGGGGTTAAGATTCCTCCTTACCTGTAAAGGGTTAGGAAGCTCAGGTAACCTGGCTGGCATCTGACCAAGGGGACCAATAAGGGGACAAGATACTTTCAAATCTTTTGTGTGTGCTCTTTGTCTGAGTCTGTGTTCTCTTTCTGAGGCTGACATGGGGTTCCCTCCCCACTCTGAACTCTAGGGTACAGTCGTGGGGACCCGCATGAAAGACCCCCTAAGCTTATTTCTACCATCTTAGGTTAAAAACTCCCCAAGGTACAAAATCTTCCCTGTACCCTGAGAAAAGGTATCACTGCCACCACCAAGTGATTTAAACAAGAACCAGGGAAAAGGACCACTTGGAGTTCCCCTTCCCCCAAAAATATCCCCTCAAGCCCTTACACCCCCTTTTCCCAGGGAGGCTTAAGAATAATTTCCTAACCAATTGGTACAAAGTGATCAAAGACCCAACCCCTAGGTCTTAGAACAATGCGAAAATCAGTCAGGTTCTTAAAAGAAGGATTTTATTAAAAAAGAAAGGTAAAATTCATCTCTGTAAAATCAGGATGGTAAATATCTCTACAGGGTACTCAAATTCAAAACTTAGAGGATCCCCCCTCTGGGCAAAACCTTAAAGTTACAGAAAAACAGGAATAACACCTCCCTTTTAACACAGGGAAACCTTCACAAGCAAAACAAAAGAAAATCTAATACACAATGTCTACCTTACTTGTTGTAATATTGGAGATTTGGTTGAGGATGGGTTGGAGGAGATGATTTCTTGTCTGGTCCCGCTCTTAGCCCCAGAGAGAGAACACAGACAGACAAAGATCACACACAAAACCTTCCCCCCTCCCAAGATTTGAAAGTATCTTGTCCCCTTATTGGTCCCCTTGGTCAGATGCCAGCCAGGGTACCTGAGCTTCCTAATCCTTTACAGGTAAGGAGGAATCTTAACCCCTTAGCTGTATGTTTATGACAGGAGTAGTGACTGGGGGTGGATCAGTGTTTGGATATTCCACCTGAGGCATCAGAAGGAGCCTCATTATCCAAGGTGAGGTTCTCAGCATTTTCTTAAGGTCAGGCCTTGTGAGGTGTCTCCCAAAATGGAGGAATTCTAAATGATTGTAAATGACTTCAAAATCTTGATCATCCTTGTGATGGGTTACACCCCCCCCCACTCCGGGGTGCCACCTGATTCATAGATTCATAGATTCTAGGGCTGGAAGGGACCTCGAGAGGTCATTGAGTCCAGCCCCCTGCCCTCATGGCAGGACCAAATACTGTCTAGACCATCCCTGATAGACATTTATCTAACCTACTCTTAAATATCTCCAGAGATGGAGATTCCACAACCTCCCTGGGCAGTTTATTCCAGTGTTTAACCACCCTGACAGTTAGGAACTTTTTCCTAATGTCCAACCTAAACCTCCCTTGCTGCAGTTTAAGCCCATTGCTTCTTGTTCTATCCTCAGAGGCTAAGATGAACAAGTTTTCTCCCTCCTCCTTATGACACCCTTTTAGATACCTGAAGACTGCTATCATGTCCCATCTCAGTCTTCTCTTTTCCAAACTAAACAAACCCAATTCCTTCAGCCTTCCTTCATAGGTCATGTTCTTCCTTCATAAGGGGAGGGATAGCTCAGTGGTTTGACCATTGGCCTGCTAAACCCAGGGTTGTGAGTTCAATCCTTGAGGGGGCCATTTGGGGATCTGGGGCAAAAATTGGGTTTTGGTCCTGCTTTGAGCAGGGGGTTGGACTAGATGACCTACTAAGGTCCCTTCCAACCCTGATATTCTATGATTCTAGACCCTTAATCATTCTTGTTGCTCTTCTCTGGACCCTCTCCAATTTCTCCACATCTTTCTTGAAATGCGGTGCCCAGAACTGGACACAATATTCCAGTTGAGGCCTAACCAGCGCAGAGTAGAGCGGAAGAATGACTTCTCGTGTCTTGCTCACAACACACCTGTTAATGCAGCCCAGAATCAAGTTTGCTTTTTTTGCAACAGCATCACACTGTTGACTCATATTTAGCTTGTGGTCCACTATAACCCCTAGATCCCTTTCTGCCGTACTCCTTCCTAGACAGTCTCCTCCCATTCTGTATGTGTGAAACGGATTGTTCCTACCTAAGTGGAGCACTTTGCATTTGTCCTTATGAAACTTCATCTTGTTTACCTCTGACCATTTCTCCAATTTGTCCAGATCATTTTGAATTATGACCCTATCCTCCAAAGCAGTTGCAATCCCTCCCAGTTTGGTATCATCTGCAAACTTAATAAGCGTACTTTCTATGCCAATATCCAAGTCGTTGATGAAGATATTGAACAGAGCCGGTCCCAAAACAGACCCTTGCGGAACCCCACTCGTTATACCTTTCCAGCAGGATTGGGAACCATTTATAACTACTCTCTGAGTACGGTTATCCAGCCAGTTGCGCACCCACCTTATAGTAGCCCCATCTAAGTTGTATTTCCCTAGTTTATTGATAAGAATATCATGCGAGACCGTATCAAATGCCTTACTAAAGTCTAGGTATACCACATCCACCGCTTCTCCCTTATCCACAAGACTCGTTATCCTATCAAAGAAAGCTATCAGATTGGTTTGACATGATTTGTTCTTTACAAATCCATGCTGGTTATTCCCTATCACCTTACCACCTTCCAAGTGTTTGCAGATGATTTCCTTAATTACTTGCTCCATTATTTTCCCTGGCACAGAAGTTAAACTAACTGGTCTGTAGTTTCCTGGGTTGTTTTTATTTCCCTTTTTATAGATGGGCACTATATTTGCCCTTTTCCAGTCTTCTGGAATCTCTCCTGTCTCCCATGATTTACCAAAGATAATAGCTAGAGGCTCAGATACCTCCTCTATTAGCTCCTTGAGTATTCTAGGATGCATTTCATCAGGTCCTGGTGACTTGCAGGCATCTAACTTATCTAAGTGATTTTTAACTTGTTTTTTTTTATTTTATCTTCTAAACCTTCCCCCTTCCCATTTGCATTCACTATGTTAGGCATTCCCTCAGACTTCTCGGTGAAGACCGAAACAAAGAAGTCATTAAGCATCTCTGCCATTTCCAAGTTTCCTGTTACTGTTTCTCCCTCCTCACTGAGTAGTGGGCCTACCCTGGCCTTGGTCTTCCTCTTGCTTCTAATGTATTGATAAAAAGTTTTCTTGTTTCACTTTATTTCTGTAGCTAGTTTGAGCTCATTTTGTGCTTTTGCCTTTCTAATCTTGCCCCTGCATTCCCGTGTTGTTTGCCTATATTCATCCTTTGTAATTTGTCCTAGTTTCCATTTTTTATATGACTCCTTTTTATTTTTTAGATCTTGCAAGATCTCGTGGTTAAGCCAAGGTGGTCTTTTGCCACATTTTCTATCTTTCCTACCCAGCGGAATAGTTTGCTTTTGGGCCCTTAATAGTGGCCCTTTGAAATACTGCCAGCTCTCCTCAGTTGTTTTTCCCCTCAGTCTTGTTTCCCATGGGACCTTACCTATCAGCTCTCTGAGCTTACCAAAATCCGCTTTCCTGAAATCCATTGCCTCTATTTTGCTGTACTCCCTTCTACCCTTCCTTAGAATTGTGAACTCTATGATTTCATGATCACTTTCGCCCAAGCTGCCTTCTACTTTCAAGTTCTCAACGAGTTCCTCCCTATTTGTTAAAATCAAATCTAGAACAGCTTCCCCCCTAGTAGCTTTCTCAACCTTCTGAAATAAAAAGTTGTCTGCAATGCAGTCCAAGAACTTATTGGATAGTCTGTGCCCCGCTGTGTTATTTTCCCAACATATATCTGAATAGTTGAAGTCCCCCATCACCACCAAATCTTGGGCTCTGGATGATTTTGTTAGTTGTTTAAAAAAAGCCTCATCCACCTCTTCCACCTGGTTAGGTGGCCTGTAGTAGACTCCTAGCATGACATCACCCTTGTTTTTTACCCCTTTTAGCCTAACCCAGAGACTCTCAACACTTCCGTCCCCTATGTCCATCTCCACCTCAGTCCAAGTGTGTACATTTTTAATATATAAGGCAACACCTCCTCCCTTTTTCCCCTGTCTGTCCTTTCTGAGCAAGCTGTACCCATCCATACCAACATTCCAATCATGTGTATTATCCCACCAAGTTTCGGTGATGCCAACAATGTCTTAGTTGAATTTATTTATTAGCACTTCCAGTTCTTCCTGCTTATTACCCATACTTCTCGCATTTGTATACAGGCATCTAAGATACTGATTTGATCTTGCCTCCCAGTTTTGCCCTGACCCTCCTATCTCTTTATCATTAGAGCCCACACCCCCTCCTATTTCTGACCCATCTCCCAGGTCCCCATGTTCTCCACTTACCTGTGGGCTTTGCTCACCTGTCCCCATCGAACCTAGTTTAAAGCCCTCCTCACTAGGTTAGCCAGTCTGTATCCAAATAGGGTCTTTCCCCTCCTCGAAAGGTGAACGCCATCTCTGCCTAGCAGTTCTTCCTGGATTAGCATCCCGTGGTCGAGGAAGCCAAAGCCCTCCTGGCGACATCATCTTTGCAGCCAGGCATTCACCTCCACGATCCACCTCCTGTCTTTGCCCGGGCCCCTACCTTTGACAGGAAGGATCGAAGAGAATACCACCTGTGCTCCAAACTCCTTCACCCGTACGCCCAGAGCCCTGTAGTCACTCTTGATCTGCTCAGTGTCACACCTCGCAGTATCATTTGTGCCCACATGGATGAGTAGCATGGGGTCGTAGTCAGAGGGCCGGATAATCCTTGACAATGCCTCCGTAACGTCTCGGATACGGGCCCCCGGCAGGCAGGATACCTCCTGAGATGAAATGTCAGGGCGACAGATGGGCGCCTCCGTCCCCCTCAGCAAAGAGTCTCCAACCACCACTACCCTACGTTTCCTATTCGCAGTGGTGGCAGCAGACTTCCCAGCCTTAGGGGGACGAGGCTTCTCCTCCTCTGCTGTAGGGGGAGATTCCTTCTCTCCTGTATCAAGAAGAGCATAACGGTTTCCTATTACCACGACGGCAGGGTTTGGAGCAGGGGTGGAGCACTGCCTGCTGCCAGAAGTAACCAGCTGCCAGTGTCCACCCTGAGCCATGTATAGTCCATATTCCTAACTTTAGATACAAAACTGATACATGCATACAAGTAGGATAATCTTATTCAGGAAATCATAACCTTTCCAATGATATCTCACAAGACCCATCTTGCATACAATACATCTTAGTTATGCTATAATCATATTATAACAATAGTTCTATGAAGAATATGGGGCGTAGGGTCACAATCATCTCTGGTTGTAATAAGGAACAGAGGGCCTGATCCCTCAGAAACCCTGTTACAGTCAGTGCACTTACATTGGTGTAAAATCAGTCCACCTGAGGTCAGAGCGAGGCCCCGGGAAGGTGGGATAAGGGCTGGTGTAATGATCCTTCATCACTGTAAAATCCCCCGGCACTGGGGTGATTCTCTTGAGACCGTCTGCATTGGCTGATGGGCCATTTTGTGGCACAAATACAGGGCCGCCCAGGATCCAGTTACTTCGAGGAGAGGAATAGCTCAGTGGTTTGAGCATTGGCTTGTTAAACCCAGGATAGTGAGTTCAATCCTTGAGGGGGCCATTTAGGGATCTGGGGCACAATATGTCAGGGACAGTACTTGGTCCTGCTACTGTAGGCATGGGACTGTACTCATTAACCTTTCAAGGTCCTTCTAGTTCTATAACTGGTGTCAAGATAGGTATATCTCCATATATTATTCTATTACTTTGTATTTCCCAACGCGGTGTCATTGTTACAGGACTCTGGCTGTGGATGGAGTTCGGTGCCGGCACAGAGATCAGTCAAACAGAATTTCATACGCTATCTCCTTGTGTTGGATGAAGACTGATAAACCCCTGAGTGCTTAGCTGATGCAGCAGCAGGTGCCTGCTTAGAGAAGGCAAAGTGACTGACCGGGTAGGACACTAATTTTGCCTTTTATGTCTCAGGTTAATGGGCTACGGACTCGCTTACCAGCACACCTGGGAACTGTTGCCAAGGTCCTGAGACTGAAGAACATGCTAACAGTGAGAGCCAAGGGCAGCGTGGAGATCCAGTTTAATGGTGCCAGTAGCTTGTTTGTCCGGGTGGGTCCAGAGTACCGGAAGCAGCTATGTGGGATGTGTGGGAATTTCAATGGTAATCCCATGGATGATAAGGTCCTGCCCAGCGGAGAGAGAGCCTGGAACAACACCCAGTTCGGGAACGCCTGGATTGCTGACACCAGCCCTCCCGGGTATGTTTGTTTATCCCCTAGCCACCTTTTTCTACAGAAAGGGAAAATACCAGCACCCTGGCAGAGACCTGAAGGGTTCCTGGAGGGGCTGGAAAATCGAAGAATAGCTCAGCAAGCTGGGATTTGGTATTCAGGGCTGGCAGCTGAGGGTGGGGCCGGACCAGAGCTGGGGGTAGAGCAGGGCTGGGTAGTGCCCACTCCCTGCCTCTCATTGGGGCTGGACTGGGTCCCACCGCACCCCCCTGAACATTCCTCCGCACCCCCCCTAGGACGTGCAACCCACAGTTTGGGGACCACTGATCTAACTAGACAAGACAGACACAGGGCAGAGGAAAGGGGTTGAACACACAAGCAGAGGGGGAAATGTGATGTTAGCAAACTTTTTAGCAAAAGTTATTTACTTGTTCCCATAATAGAAGAACTAGGGGGCACCCAATGAAATTAGTGGGCATTTGTTTAAAACAAATGAAAGGAAGTTCTTCTTCACACAGCACACAGTCAACCTGTGGAACTCCTTGCCTGAGGAGGCTGTGAAGGCTAGGACTATAACAGGTTTTAAAAGAGAACTGGTTAAATTCATGGAGATGAAGTCCATTAATGGCTAGTAACCAGGATGGGTAAGGAATGGTGTCCTTAGCCTCTGTTTGCCAGAGGCGGGTGATGGATGGCAGGAGAGAGAACTCCCAGGAATTCCATGGTGCAGGGTCAAGCCCTTTGTTATGTTAGGTTCCCTTTACTTCAAGAGGCAGAGGATTGGAGTGCAGACGTCCCAGGGTCCCCTGCAGCATCTGGCAAGATCTGAGACGCTCGCCCTGCAGGTGAACTTCACGCTGGACTCTGCTATTCACAATGTCCGTTTCTGATGAAAAGCTAAAATCAAAGTAATGAAGTGCTCACTGAAAACGTGAATGCGGAATGCATCAACAGGCTATCTCAGGGGCTGGCCTGTGCTTCCGTGTGCATCCCGAGAGAAAAAACCGTGTAACCATTATTCCCGCGACTCTTCCAGGTGCACGAATGACACCGGCAACCTTGTGCCTTGTCCAAAATTACCCATGTTCCAGCAACTGTGTGGGATCCTCACAAACCGCTCGGGACCTTTCTCCGAGTGTCACTGGCATGAGAGCCCAGCCCCTTACTACGAGTCCTGTGTCTACGACCTTTGTCAATACGGCCTTGGCAATCGCATGCTGTGCACGGCTATCGAATCTTACGATGAGATGTGCACCATTGTCGGCGTGAAAATGGCCAACTGGAGACCGCGGATGGGATGCAGTAAGCGATAAGGGTCTTTGCTTTTATTTAGAATGGCTATTCCCTGTCTATGGTATCCCAGCTCTGCAATGACCTATTGACTGCGTGAATGTGATAGTGTTCTCGAGAGTCAGGGCCCTGACATACCAGCCGTGCAAAACACAAGCAGCATTTCCACAATGTGCCCGTGCAACACAATTGTCACAGCTTCCCCAATTCCAATGTGAAGAGGAGGGAAGGAACAATACCAGACCATGCCAGTCATTCCCATAGGCCAGTGGTTCCCAAACTTGAACAACCTGTGAACCCCTTTCACTAAAATGTCGTCTTGTGACCCCCCTCCTAAAAATGAATATTGCCAGGGATTTTTCTTGGAAATATAAACTTTGTTTTTATGACATGCTTATGACACACTATTTATTATTAATTATTATCATATCAGTATTTTTATTACATTATGAAAACAGCAACACTCTTCCAAGATCTCACTTTCGTAGCTTGTATCACTTTGAATAAGCCTGTTATAAGACCAGGCTCCTATGTTTCATCAAGGAGTATCAGATGTGAAACAGCAGGAAGGTATTGAAGAAGCCAACTCAAAGAGTTCCTCCTACACAAGCATTCAGGTCTTGAGCAGTCCAGGCAAACAACGCACGTTACCACAAAGCTTAAACTTGTTCTTCATCATAATTTAAAAAACACTAGCTGCCTATTTCATTTTAAAAACAGCAAAAAATGGCCTCCTCCCTTTCCATTTCTTATAAGGAGTCTTGAAGTTTAAATCTCCTCAGTGTGATAGATATGCTTGCTTTGATCTGCTTAGCTCTTGGAAGTCCAGGGGCTCTGGGCTGCTGGGCCCATGCTGCCTGGGGTTCCTAGGGACAGCTCTGTCCGCCATTTGGGATTTTTTTTGCTGAGAACCCCCTGTAACATTTCACAAACCCCCAGGGGTTCACGAACCCCAGTTTGGGAACCACTGCCATAGGCGGATACACTTTCTTGTCTGATTCCAAATCCAAAGGTTTTCTTTTCATGGGAACAGGAAGTGGGTGCAGAAGCTGAGATCAGAACTGTCCCTTTTCCGCTCTAGGTACTCCATCCATGCCACTGTTTTCTTGCCTGCTAGTCATACAAATATATATGAAGTGTAATGCTCCCCAGAGGGCAGATTCTCTTTTTCATGAATTCACAAGTGCCGATGGTTTCTCTTGCTCTGGTTTTAGCCCTGGGAAGCAAGTGCAGATGAACATAACTTTCAGATGAAAAATGGGGAAAAGACCGTGAGGGCATGTGCATCAGTCCGGGGCTGTTTCTGGGGCGCTGGCAAGGAATTCAAGCACACATCTCTCTTGATTCTTCTAGGTTTCACTTGCCCAGGCAAGAAATATTTTGACTTCTGTGGCCCTGCATGCCCTGCCACTTGTGCCAACCTTAGTGCACCCCTGCTCTGCACGAAGCCCTGCGTGGCAGGATGCTTCTGCAGGGAAGGGTACGTTCTGGACGCTGGGCGCTGTGTGTCCCTGAGCCGGTGCGGCTGCACGTTGGATGGTCGGTATCACCGGCTGGGAGAGGAGGTGATCCTGACAAACACCTGCCGCAGGAAATGCAGCTGCCAGCAGTCTGCCCAGCCCATGCGGTGCCAGGACCATGCCTGCGGGGCTCTGGAGACGTGCAGCATTGTGGACGGCGTCCGAGGCTGCTACCCTGTGAAATATGGCACCTTATGGGTGTTCGGCCACTCCCACTACACCACGTTCGACGGAGTCATGTTTGCTTATCAAGGAGTCTGCAAATACACCCTGAGCAAGTACTGCGGCCCCCCGGGGAAACTCCCCAAATTCACCATCAACGTGGAGAATGAGCACAAAGGATCCATCGCAGTGTCCTGGACACGCCTGGTGGAGCTAGGTGTCTACGGAGAGCGTATCACGATAGCGGCGGGACAGTATGGCCAAGTGCAGGTAAGAGCATTTCACAGATCTGAAGAAATTGATCTCATCTGCGCTGAACGGAGTCAAGGGAGGAAATGTAGGTCCACCCATGTAAGTGGGTGTCAAGAACCTGCTACCAAGGTAAGCCAGTGGTTCAGTCTTTTATCAGGTTGTCTTCGGCACCCTCATTTACTAACGACCTGGAGGAACAAACTGCCACGCTGGCCACAGTTCAGGTTTGCAAAGGGGATGGAATATAGAGCAGGGCAGGAAAACAAATCCCCCAAACGTAAAGAACGACCGTAGGATACAGATAATGAAAGTGATGTGAAATAGCTAGAAATGCGGGCTGCCTGTTGGCATGACAATGAATGCACCAGGCTTGGGGAGAAGGGATTAATGCACACACTTGGGAGAGGGGATTAATGCACACACTTGTCTTGCTTTCCCCCTAGGTGAATGGATCCCTGGTCAATCTGCCCGTGGTCCTGGCATCAGGAAAACTCTACGCCTATTTCAGCAGCTCGTCTGCTGTGCTCCAGACCGACTTTGGCCTCTCTGTGTCCTATGACTGGTCCCGCTCGGTGTCGGTTTCTGTTTCGGAGATCTACGTTGGGTCTCTGTGTGGACTCGGTGGGGATTTCAATGGGAACCGGAGCGATGATTTCCGGACCCCAAACGGTTCTGTGGTCCATGATGCCGTCACCTTTGGCAACAGCTGGAAGGATGCCGACTCCCCTTTTCACTGCACGGCCGTTGGGCTCCCAGCCCAATGTAACGAAGCAGAACTAGCCCAGTACAGATCTCAGAGCTACTGTGGGGTCATCACAGACACTGCTGGGCCTTTTAAAGAGTGTAACCAGCCGGTGGATGCTCAGGTCCTCTTGGAGAGCTGCGTGAGAGATGTGTGTGTGACTTGGGGCAGCCGTGAGACCCTGTGTGAAGTGCTTCGCAGTTATGCCCAGAGGTGCCAAAGTCGCGGCATCGCCGTTGAGTCATGGAGACAGCGGGCTGGATGTGGTAAGCAGATGATTCCAAATATATGGAGAGGGTAACATTACCTCAGACTCCCGAAATCTTCTTTGTTTCCTTGGTCTGGTCCACAGTCCATTGAATGCAAGGGAGTTTTCCCACTGATTTCAACCAGATTTGGCTCCGGCCCCACTGAATCACAGGAACATGTTGGGCCAACGTCCATGAGTGGCGGGCATAGGCGCCGACTTTCGTCAGCGCCGGTGGGTGCTCGCGCCCCCGGCCCCGCCCCAACTCCACCCCCAGCCCCGCCCCCATTCCACCCCTTGCCCAAATCCCCACCCCCGCCTCCTCCCCGAGGCGCGCTGCATTTCCCCTCCATCCCCCCACCCCAGGCTTGCAAGCCTGGGAGGGAGGGGGGAGGGGAAATGCAGCGCACTCACCGGCAACTCCCCGCCAGCCCCCCCACGCCCAGCTCACCTCAGCTTCCGGGTTCCGCCCCCGGAGACGCGGCCCGCGAAGCCGCTTTTTTTAGCTCACAGGCCTGCTGCCCATCAGCTGTGTGGCAGGCGGCAAGCCTGAGGGGGGGCGCCTCGGGGGAGGGGTCCCTCCGCCTCTTCCCCATTCCCCTCCCCCGAGGCGCCGCCGCTGGGCTTTCCCCCGCCCCTCCTCCAGGCTTGGGGGGGGCCTCAGGGAAGGGGCAAAGAGGAGCAGGCAGGGGGCCTCGGGGAGGGGGAGAAGCCGAGCGGGTTGGGGGGCCTCAGGGGAGGGGGTGAAGAGGAGCGGGCAGGGGGCCTCAAGGGAGGGGGAGAAGCCGAGCGGGTTGGAGGGCCTTGGGGGAGGGGGTGTAGAGGAGCAGGCGGGGGGCCTTGGGGAGGGGGAGAAGCCGAGCGGGTTGGGGGGCCTCAGGGGAGGGGGTGAAGAGGAGCGGGCAGGGGGCCTCGAGGGAGGGGGAGAAGCCGAGCGGGTTGGAGGGCCTTGGGGGAGGGGGTGTAGAGGAGCAGGCGGGGGGCCTTGGGGAGGGGGAGAAGCCGAGCGGGTTGGGGGGCCTCAGGGGAGGGGGTGAAGAGGAGCGGGCAGGGGGCCTTGGGGAGGGGGAGAAGCGGAGCGGGTTGGAGGGCCTTGGGGGAGGGGGTGTAGAGGAGCAGGCGGGGGGCCTCGGGGAGGGGAGAAGCGGAGCAGGTTGGGGGCCTCGGGGGAGGGGGTGTAGAGGAGCAGGCGGGGGGCCTCGGGGAGGGGGAGAAGCCGAGCGGGTTGGAGGGCCTTGGGGGAGGGGATGTAGAGGAGCAGGCGGGGGGCCTCGGGGAGGGGAGAAGCGGAGCAGGTTGGGGGCCTCGGGGGAGGGGGTGTAGAGGAGCAGGCGGGGGGCCTCGGGGAGGGGGAGAAGCCGAGCGGGTTGGAGGGCCTTGGGGGAGGGGGTGTAGAGGAGCAGGCGGGGGGCCTCGGGGGAGGGGGAGAAGCAGAGTGGGCGGGGGACGCCTTGGGGCGCAGCAGGGGACCATGGTCCCTCCCACTACTAGGGGGCTTCCAATGCTTATGGCCAGCCTCCCCACATGCAAGAGGCATGTGCCACCTATGGCGACTAGGATGACCAGATGTCCTGATTTTATAGGGACAGTCCCGATTTTGGGGTCTTTTACTTATATAGGATCCTATTGCCCCCCACCCCGTCCCAATTTTTCACACTTGCTGTCTGGTCACCCTAATGGCGACACCGCTTCCTGTTTCTGTGACCGATCTCTTCGTAAGCGTGAAAGCGGGTTAGTGTTATGCGGCTGCTTTGGGGCCAGTGAGAATTTAAAGCTGAAACGAAACAAACTAGATTTGCCAATTGGCTAAGTGTTGTTATCAGAATTGGAAATTAATTAGGGTAACTCCTTTTTATCAAGTCCAGGGAGCATTAGTCTCCTAGCGTTTACACTAGGTTCCTTTCTTACCAGCTTGTACCTTGAACAGTATTTCTCAGTTCACGATGCTCAGGTTATTCTTAACCAATCAACAAGTGACTGATTCACCCAGAACCACCTCAGGGTGCAGCCAGCAGTTCACCGATCAGGTGTAGACACAACCAATGTGCTGAATACACCACTTCAGCCTTACAAGCAATTGTCACAGACTATGGTTGAGGCTCAGCAGTTATACCAAGGAGCAATCCAAATCACCAAGGTTTCTTATTAAATGTACTTATGATCAATTTTGTTTAGTACTTTTTAATACATTTATTACACTTCTAGTGCCTCTCCAAGGAGCAAGGATACACATGTCTTAAAGGCACTTTCAGGAGTGCGGTCCCTGCTATTTGAATGGTTTGGAAAAGGACAAGTTTAAAGTATCAAAAGATACTTTAAAGATTCTTAAAGTTATTGTTTTAAATCTCTCTTAAGCCAGTTTGCCTGGACTTATCAAGGAGGGAAGGCATACAGCATTAGTCAGTTAAAATCCAGAGGAGGGTTCCTTGTTGTCTCACTGAAGAGTGTAGACTCAACGAGCTAACCTTCACTCGTTTATATTAACGAATAGAAGGTGAAATCCGATCTTTGAAATGAAATCTCGCTGCTTCTTCTTGTCCTCTTAACCCTGGAATAAGAGAAACTCCTTTCCCCGTGGCTGCACAGTTGCACTTCTGGATTCAGCTGCTTATTTGGGGGTTCAGTCAGCTCTTCTTGGCCTTTTGACCCAACCTGGACAAGAGGAGATGTTGTCCACAGGGGTTCAGCAAGCTCTGGGGTCATAGGTGCTGACTCCATGGATGTGCCCGGGCTGGAGCACTCACGGAAAAAAAAGAATGGGTGCTCAGCACCCATCAGCCACAGTGGTTTGGCAGCGCTGCTACCGATCAGCTGTTTGCTAATGAGCTAATCAGGGGCACCACCAAACATCTGTTCTGTGACACCGCCAAACAGCTGATCTGCAGCCAGGTGAGAGGGTGGAGAGCAGCGAGTGGCGGGGGCCTAGAGGAGAGGGTGGAGCAGGGGTGGGAAGAGGCGGAGCAAGGGCAAGGCCTTGGGGGGGTGGGGTTGGAGCCAGGGCAGGAAGATGCTAAGCGCAGGTGGGGCTTTGGGGGAAGGAGTGGTGTGGGGTTGGGGCCTCAGGGCAGAGCAGGGGTGGAGCACTCCTGGGGAAAACTAGACATTGGCACCTATGTCTGGGGTCACAGACAGTAGGCAGTGGCCTCAGGGTTGCATGCTCTGTTAATTGAAGTTAGCGGGAGGGTTGCCACCCTGCAGATTCTATTGGCCATAATTGCTCTCAGCTTTCAGCTCCCAGTTTCTCTGCTGCTTCCATCAGAATCCAGTAGATGGTGGTGGGGTATAACATATTTCTTCAATGCTTCCTTTAGTTGGAGCATTTGAGTCATTTCCTGGATTGTATTTTAGTATTTGCCCCAACTATGAATTGCGATCACTCCTTTTTAAGACATTTCTCTTAATATTCCAGCGTTATACCCTGGTTAGGTGCTAATATCATTCAACATTCTTTTTTTCCTTCTAGTGCTATACAATTCCTATCGCTTCTACAGTGTAATCATTTACAAAGAAAACAAACAAAATCCCTTAATGTCTTCTAAATCTAGTGGACATGCTCCATATGTTCTTGGACTATGCCTAATGCTTTTCACATCACATCTTTCAATCTTATTGTAGGATAGGAGGCATTACACTGGAAGAATAAGACAGATTATTCACAAGGAGAGTTGTGACTCTGATTCCCAAGGCAGCAAAAGAGCATCAGTCAGTTAAAATCCAAAAGAGCGCTCCTTGTTGTCTCACTGAAGAACATAGGCTCAATAAGCTTACCCTCATTTATTCACAGACTCATAGAATCACTGGGTTAGACAGGACCCAGGTTGCTCCAGCCTCCTTTTGAAAACCTCCAGTGAAGGAGTTTTCTCAACTTCCCGACGCGTCTGTTCCATTGTCCTCCTGTTCTTACAGACAGGAAGTTTTTTCTGAGATTTAATCTAAATCCCTATGCTGTAGTTTGAATCCATTGTCTGGGGGAGCCTCCTCTCTCTGAGCATACTGTCGCCAGGGCAAGAAATTTACACAGCTTCGACCTTCCTGGGTCTGACCTCGGAGCATTCCCACACCGTGCGCTTCTCACAATGAGTCTGCCCGGGCGGGGCTCCTGGGGAAGCCAGAGGGCCCTGCACCCCAACTCTGCAGTCAGACATGACTCTCAGGCAGCATGTAGAACAGAAGGTTTATTAGTCGACAGGAACACAGCGTAGAACAGAGCTTGTTAGCACAGAAATCAGTGACTTTCAGCCAAGTCCATCTTGGGAAATCCTGGGCCAGACGGCCTGGAGTACCCCTCTTCCAGTCAGGGCCGGTGTGCCCACTAGGTGACCCTAGGCGGTGGCCTAGGGCACCAGCATTTGGGGGGCGGAGACTCCCGGCGGCTTCCCATAAGCTGCTGCCCCTGCCCCCGGCTGAGGTGAGCTGCCGCGGGCGGGGGCTGGCCGCCGCGGTGGGCGCTGGTTGGAGGGAAACAGAGGTACACACAGTATTAATATAGCACAGTAAGACTCACATGCAACATAACAAGGTGAATAAAACCCCCCTTTGTCACACCTGGCTTCTCCTTTTCCCCTTTTTTAAAGATGTTCCGGGACCTCTCCTGTCATCCATGAGTTTGCACATATTATTGCCAGTGGCGCTGAGGTTTCTTCAGCTAATTCCTTCAACACCCTCGTGCGAATAGCATCCGTCCCCCCTGATTTCAATTCATTCAGACTGATCAGATCTGACACGTTCTTTACTTACCCTGCTCTGCATCCCTTCTCCTTACTGACTACGGTAACTTCGCTAGTTGTCCAGTCACATTATATTTTGTGCGACAACTGAAGCAACATAAGCACTGAGCAGCTCTGCCTTCCTATCATCTGTTACCAGCTCTCCTTCTCCAGTAAGCAGCAGACCCACAGCATCCTTGAGCCTTCTTTTTGGTCTGACATTTTAAAGAACTCCTTCTTGTTGTCACTTTTCTATGTTAGAAAATAGAAGGAGCAATCCAATCTTTGAAATGAAATCTCCCCGCTTCTTTTTATCCTCTTAACCCTGCAGCAAGGGAGACGCCTTTCCACCCTGCTGCTCCGGGCATCGGTTGGCACTTTTGGATTCAGCAGCTTATTTGGAGGGTTCAGTCAGGTCTTCTTGGCCTTGTGACCTGACCTGGACAAGGGGAGAGGTTGTCCACGCTGGTTCAGCAAGCTGTGGGGTCACAGTCGGTGTGCAGTGGCCTGAGGCTTATGTACTCTGGTTTGACGTTAGCTGGAGAGTGGCCACTCTGTTTCTATTGGCCATTTGCCAAATTGGGTTAAGTTTTCGGCGTCTGGTTTCTCTGCTATTTCTGTCCGTGTCCAGTAGATGGTGGTGGTATATAACAAATGTAGTCATTGCTTCCTTAGTCATTCCGTGGATTATATTTTACCGTATGTCTACACTTAAAACGCTGCATCAGCACAGCTGCACCGAAGTAATTCTGTAGTGCAGACCTGCCCTTAGCATCTGCCCCAACAATAAATCGGCGTCCCCCATTTTTCAGGCAATGTATATACTACAGCTTATATCGGCATAATGTAGGTCCCTCGGGGGTGTGAATAAACCATCCTCCTCCGCGACCAAAGTTACACTGACCGTAAGTGCTGGTGTGGACAGCGCCATGTTGGCAGGAGAGTTTCTCCCACTGACACAGCTGTTGCCTCGTGCGGATGTGATTTTATTATGCTGACGGGGGAGCTCTCGCCCATTGGCATGGAGCGGCTCAACCAGACGTGGTGCGGCCGCGCCGCTGTGGCGCTTCTAGTATAGACAAGCCCTCACGCCTTTCTCTTAATAGTCCAGCGTGATATCCTGGCTTGGTGCTTATATCATTCAATATTCTTTTTTCCCTTCGAGTGCTAGACAATTCCTATCACTTCTACAGTGCAACAATAATTTATATAGAAAGCACACAAAATCCCTTGTCTCCTCAATCTAGCGGACGTGCTCCATACATTCTTGCACTATATTTAATACTTTTCACATCCCATCTTCCAGGCTTATCACAGGATAGGAGACATTACACTGGAAGAACAAGGCCGATTATTCATGAGGAGAGTTGCAAATCTGATTCCCAAGGCAGACAAAAGTACAGATCGGGGTGGAGGCCAGATGGTTTGGATTTCTCGGGGTAGCAGTTTGCTCCATTTGACCTTCAGTTTTCTGAGTCTCACAGCCAGGGCTGGCGCTAGCACTAGGCGACCCTAGGCGGTCGCCTAGGGCACCAGGATTTGGGGGGCGGCTCGCCACCCCCCTGCCTCCCGGTTCCAAGCTCAGCTCCCGTGGCCTGCGGGCGGGGGGAGGGGGGCTGAGCTCCTGCGGGCGGGGAAGGCTGGGCTCCCGTGGCCTGCGGGTGGGCTGGCTGTGGGGGCGGCGTTAGCTGGGGGGATGCACAGCTGGGCCTAGGGCGCGAAACTGCCTTGCACCGGCCCTGCTCACAGCAAACCATTTCTAACTTACATTTTCTACACTTATCTCTGGTTCTTAGTTAACATATTTGAGCCAACAGGGTCCTCTGCACAGGAAAAAGGCAAGTTATTCTTATCTCTTCTTGGGGCTTTGTCTACACTGGACTTTCCTTGGTAAAACTTTTGTCACTCAGGGGGGTGTGGGGGGGAAACACCCCCGCGAACGACACAAAAAGCGTGAACAGCCAGCGGGAGAGCTCTCCCGCTGACAAAGCTACAGCTTCTCGCTGAAGGTGGAATTTTTTTGTCAGTGGGAGAGCTTTCTCCTGCCGACAAAGAGCAGCTACACTGCGCACCTTTTAGTGGCCTGGCTGTAGCGGTACAGCTGTGTCACTAAAAGGTGTGTAGTGTAGACATAGCCTTAGTTATGCAGCAGCACTGTAGCGCTTACTGAAGAGGCTACCTACACCAACTGGAGAGCTTCTCCCACTGGCTTAGGTACTCCACCTCCCCGAGAAGAGGTAGCAGTGTTGATGGGAGAACCTCTTCCATCAACATAGCGCTGCCTACAGCAGGAGTTCAGTCACTATAACTGTGTCTCTCGGGTGCGGATTTTCCACGCCCCCAAGCGACATAGTTATACCAGCATAAATGTGCACTGTGGAGCAGAGCTAAGAGAGGTGGAGGTTATCAGTATGGTCTAGTCTACACTATAGATTGACGTCAGTATAACGACACCGCTCAGGGCAAATCCACACCCCTGAGCGGCTCAGTTATACCAACCTCACCCCCGGTGTAGACAGCGCTGTGTCCGTGGACATAGCTACCGCCTCTCGGAGAGGTGGATTCACTATGCCAGTGGGAGAGATCACTACCGTCAGCATGGGATTGTCTTCATTAAAGCTCTACAAGCAGCAGCGTTTTAACTGTAGACCCCTATGTAAACTATGGGAGACTTTGGTATGAGACGTTAGCAATAGTTGGAAGATTCCTTACCAGGCATCTGTGCTTTCCTTTCCTGGGAACTGTGGAGTTTAGCTTTAGTTTAGTTAATACTCCCCGGACGAGATGGCCCACCTGTTGTGATGGGCCAATAGATTCTCATTGTCTTTAGCTTTGAGAAGAAACTCAACGTTTCAATTAAGCATAAGGGTGATTGTTACCAGCTAGTTGAAAGGACAGAGGGAGAAGAATGACACTGTCTACGGTATGTTTCATTCCATGCATCCGATGAAGTGGGTTCTAACCCACGAAAGCTTATGCTGAAATAAATGTGTTAGTCTCTAAGGTGCCACAAGGATTTCTTTCTTTCTTATTTTCTTTTTGCTGACACAGAGTAACACGGCTACTACACTGTAAACTAACTGTACAGTGTGTCCACGTTAACATATACTTTGAAAATAGATTAACTACAGTGACCAGCTCTCTGAAGCGGGATCTCAGGGTCTGTCTTTCTCTTCCCCCTTCCGTTCCTGGTCTCACAAAGTGGCACACAATGCACTGAGTTAAATACCAGCCAGACAGGGATTCCACATGCAAACAGAGAGCCTAAAAATAGATAACAAACCAGATCCGGTTTTCATTGACCAAGCTAATGGCAGCTGGGATGCTTGTTTATCTCCCACTCTTAGAAAATGCTACAGGACCGTTTAGTGCTGTCTGAATAACCATGAGAGGGGTACTAAGGCCAGTCTGTCACCTTAATGGGTGTGCTGGGAAATGGCATTTAGTGCAGCCTCCCTCCCTAGGACGGTCTGCAGGGTCATCATTGGGCAGAGCCGTAACAAGGGCGAGGCCATTCAGGCATCTGCCTCAGGGCACACTGCTGCCAGGGGTGCCCTCCTCCCCCGCCGCCGAAGCCGCGACAGCTTACCTGCGGGAGGTCCGCCAGTGTGTCTGCAGAGGGCCCCCTCTGCCGAATTGCCGCCGAAGCCGGGGGGACCGGAGGACCTCCCGCAGGCAAGCGGAAGCAGCTTTGGCGGCAGTTTGGAGGAGGGTATTTCTAGCAGCTTACCTGCGGGAGGTCTGCCAGTCCCCCGGCTTCGGCGGCAATTCGGCAGAGGGGGCCCTCTGCAGACACACCGGCAGACCTCCCGCAGGTAAGCGGAAGCGGCTTCGGCGGCAGTTCGGTGGAGGGTATTTTTAGCAGCCGCCGAAGCCGCTTCCGCTTACCTGCGGGAGGTCCACTGGTCCCCCGGCTTCGGCATCAATTCAGCGGCGGGGAGGACTAGGAATTTCTGTGCCCCTGCCTCGGGCACAGAAATTCCTAGTTACGGCTCTGTCATTCGGTATGAATCCAAGGGAGGGGATGGGCTTTGATGGGCATCTTTCTGGCCCAGAGTAGAAGCCGCTACTGGTGCTGTAGTGACGTACTGATATTTATCGGCTAGGCTATTCGCTGTGCCTGGAACTCCCGCCTAAGAGAGGAGTGTTGCTTCTAAGGAGAAACCCTAGATTTTTAGCATGAAAATTATTTCTTAGGAAATGAAGGATTTGTCCTGCTCTCTGTATATTAAGTCTTTCCTGTGATCCCCATTTTCATTCTTTGTCCTGGATTTTCTGCCTGGGAGGATTCCCTGCAGCGTTCCGTCTGTATTTCTAAGCACAGCTCTTCGTGTCCCTTTCAGAGTTAACCTGCCCCCCGAACAGCCACTATGAGCTCTGTGGACCTGCCTGCCCGGCCTCTTGTGCCCGCCCAGCTGTGCCCTCCCGCTGCCGGGCTGCGTGTGAAGAAGGGTGCCAGTGTGACCCTGGCTTTGTGCTGAGTGGCACTGGCTGTGTGCCTCCGGAGCAGTGCGGCTGCACCCACAACGGCAGATACCACCTGGCAGGGGAAAGCTTCTGGGAAGGAGAAAATTGCCAGAGATTGTGCAGATGTGACGGCTCCTCCCATGCTGTCCAGTGCTCCCACTCTGCCTGTGCCCCTGGGGAATTCTGTGGCACTCGACAGGGGGTTTATGGGTGCCACGAGCGAACCAACGGCGTCTGCTGGGCTTCTGGGCTGCCCCATTACACGACGTTGGACGGGAAGCGATACCATTCCCAGGGCACCTGCAAATATGTGTTTGCTGAACTGTGTGGGGCAGCCAAGTCCTTACCCTTCTTCAGAGTGGAAGTGAAGAACGGAAACCTGCCCCACGTTCCCGTGG
Source organism: Macrochelys suwanniensis (assembly GCA_033296515.1). Classification (NCBI taxonomy): domain Eukaryota; kingdom Metazoa; phylum Chordata; order Testudines; family Chelydridae; genus Macrochelys; species Macrochelys suwanniensis. Next base: position 4,844,326 of record CM065795.1, read on the forward strand.
CTGTCACCTCGGAGGTGTTTGTCCTTGTGAACGACACCGAGATCCATCTGCAGAGAGGGCAGCACGGGACAGTCAAGGTAATGCCATGGGGCTAGCGCTCCCTGGGAAAGCACTTAATCAGAGAAGTGAAATTGGGGGAAAAGTCATTTCCCAGAGGTTGTTGGGTTTTGCTCTCTTTCCCGAATACTCCAGTCAGTGCCAGAGTTCCCTCTAAGCTGCGAAGGCTATCGAGGGCCGCGCAAGCCGGGAGAGGCATCTCTACCCCGGCCCAGCCCGGCTGGAGCTGCCACAGCTGGGGAAAGGCACCCTTCCCCCGGTCCGGCCCAGCCGGAGCTGCCCTTGCTGAGGAGAGGATCCCCTCCCCTGGCCTGGCCCCGAGCTGCTGCGGCGAGGGAGGGCTGGGGGAGTCCTCTCTGCCCGCCGCAGCCCCAGGACAGCCTGCATCCCAAACCCCTCCTCCCCGGCCCCACCCCAGAGCCTGCACCCCCATCTGGAGCCCTCACCACCCTGCACCCCAACCCTCTGCCCCAGCCCTGAGCCCCCTCCCACACTCCGAACCCCTCCTCCCCAGCCCCACCCCAGAGCCTGCACCCCCATCTGGAGCCCTCACCGCCCTGCACCCCAACCCTCTGCCCCAGCCCTGAGCCCCCTCCCACACGCCAAACCCCTCCTCCCCGGCCCCACCCCAGAGCCCGCACCCCCAGATGGAGCCCTCACCACCCTGCACCCCAACCCTCTGCCCCAGCCCTGAGCCCCCTCCCACACTCCGAACCCCTCATCCCCGGCCTCACCCCAGAGCCTGCACCCCCATCTGGAGCCCTCACTGCCCTGCACCCCAACCCTCTGCCCCAGCCCTGAGACCCCTCCCACACTCCGAACCCCTCATCCCCAGCCCCACTCCAGAGCTCGCACCCCCAAAGCCTACACCCCAACCCTCTGCCCCAGCCCTGAGCCCCCTCCCACACTCCGAACCCCTCATCCCCGGCCCCACTCCAGAGCTCGCACCCCCAGCCAGAGGCTACACCCCAACCCTCTGCCCCAGCCCTAAACCCCCTCCCACACTCCAAACCCTTCCCCCGGTCTGGCCCAGGGCAGCTCCGTCTGGGCCGGACCAGGGGAAAGGTGCATCTCCCCGGCTGTGGCCCCACCCCCACCACACATCACCTCCATAGTGGTGCACATAACAACATTAAGTCTGCACACGCACGTAAAAAATGAGAGGGAACAGTGCCATGATTTCCCCTCCAGCAGCCTGTCTGTCCACACTTCCTGACTAAGCCATAATGCCCAGGACAGGTTTAGGGTTAGCGCAGATCTCACGTGCACACTCATTATTGTTTGTGTGCATGTTGGTGCTGGATGCACGGTAATCTCAACCTATTCCGCTTATCAAAGGAAAGAGTAAGCAGCATTTGGGGGAGCAGAGATAGCTCAGTGGTTTGAGCATTGGCCTGCTAAGCCCAAGGTTGTGAGTTCCATCCTTGAGGGGGCCATTTAGGGATCTGGGGCAAAAATTGGGGATTGGTCCTGCTTTGAGCAGGGGGTTGGACTAGATGACCTCCTAAGGTCCCTTCTAACCCTGATATTCTATAATCAGGCCTGTAAATAGGTGGAAGAGAACTGACTTTAGGGGCTCTTCAGCTAGCAGAGGAAGGAATAACAGCAGCTGAACATTGGAGTTACAATAATTCAAGTTGCAAACAGGAGGGGATGTTTTCACAGCAAGTAATGCACCAAGTCATTATCCCGGAGAAGGGGTTCACGTGGAATATTGAGATTGACGTCTTTTTAAAAGACGGGCTGCAGTTCAGCCACAAGTTGGCATGGATTCTCAGGGTCTGTGTGATCACCCCAGCCTCTACAGCCTCTTTGGAAAGCCCCCTTTGGAAATCCCCAGGGCTGTGAGTTTAGCTTTTTCACAAGAAACAGCTGTGTGGCTTCCTGAGATCAGACTCCTTCTCAGAGAGCAATGCAACCAGAAAGATAGCTGCACTGTTGCAGGGCAGCCTTTTCAAAGCCAGGCAGCATTTACTAGTCAACAGGACTCCAGCATCAGAGAGACATTAGGTCAGCATGGAGAAGCAAACCTTCAGTTGGTGTCCATCTGTCCTGCTTCCCAGGGACTCTTCAAGTCTGTCGCCATCTCTGTTTCCTTGTCCCACTGGGAGCCTCCTTTGGGTGTGCTCAGTTCTTTTGTTCTCCTGCTTGGGACTTTTAGACCCCTCCCCTGCCCGGGAATTCACTTGCTCTGGGCCATCAGTTGTTAGGTGTTAATGTCCCGGTCCTTGGCTCTTCCATTGTCAATGCAGGACCCTCTATTCATGTGCTGAGCCCGTTCAGTTCTTCATAGCACATCTGGATCCAACTCAGGCAGCCCACCTGACCCAAATAGCCCATCCCTCCCCCTCTTCCATGGAAAGCAATCTAACTCCTATACACGGAATACAGTCAGTGGGTAAACTGAGTTACAGATATGAAAATAAGAAAGAAAAACGTGTAGCACCTTAGAGACTAACAAATTTATTTCAGCATAAGCTTTCGTGGGTTGTTACCCACTTCATCCGATGAAGTGGGTAACAACCCACGAAAGCTTATGCTGAAATAAATTTGTTAGTCTCTAAGGTGCTACACGTTTTTCTTTCTTATTTTCGCTTTGCTAACACAGACTAACACGGCTACTACACTGAAACCTGAGTTACAGATGTGGATCATAAAAATATTACCAACAATTCCCACACTTATCACATTGGGTATGGGCCTCGCTGGTCTCATTTATGTAGTAGAGAAGAATTCTTCCCTCCACTGCAGGAATTACTGAGTGAAGTTTTCTGGCCTGGGTCATGCAAGGGACTCAGAGTGAATGACCAGAACGGTCCCTATCTATGACTGCATAAATTCCTGCTTTGATCTCTTTGGTGCTATTTTCCCTCACTCAGATTGACGGGGTGACTCTGACTCTCCCGGTGCATCTCAAGAGAAGAGGAATCGGCGTCTATCAGGATGGGTTTCACACAGTTGTGCGAGCCGACTCTGGGCTGAGTGTGAGCTACGACCTGGCCCACAGCCTCTTTGTCAGCCTCCCCCCCGAGTACCGAGGCCAGACCTGTGGGCTGTGCGTGAACCTCAATGGAGCGGCTGAGGACGATTTTGTGAGGCAGAACGTCTCCCATGGGAAGGACGCCGTCCACTTGGCTTTGGCTGGGAAGTCTGAGGAGGTCCCTGGCTGTGACGACGGCTGCCCTGATTCCTGCCCTTTGTGTGAAGAGGAGGAAAGTCTGGTGCAGTCCAAGTCCCGGTGCTGGGTGATCCAGGACCCTGATGGGCCGTTCTCCGCTTGCCACTCTCAGATTGACCCTGGCCACTATCTGTCTGATTGCATCTTTGACCTGTGTGTGTCAGGAGGGGAGAGCAGTGCCCTGTGCGAGTCCATCCAGACGTACGCAGCCGCCTGCCAGAGAGCGAATGTCTCCATCTCACCTTGGAGGAATGAGTCTTTCTGTGGTAAGGCTGCTCTGTGTAGCTGTGCTATTGGACAGTGTGCTGATGGCGGTCTCGGCCTGGCTTTCCTTACGTGATACTCTGAGGTAAAATGATAGTCCATCAACACTGGTAAAAACTGCTCAACTCTGGCTGAAACCCAGGTCCTCATAAACATCGGCTCAAACCTCTCAGAGAAACCATCCTCTCTGTCTTCTGCGGAAGGGTTTCCAGATCTGCCCCGCACAAAGACCTTCTGAGCACTGTGGAAGGTCTGCAGACCCATCAGTGCCCAGTTCTCATTATTCACAGGGGGAGAGCTGATCCTCCAGCATCAGGTTAAGAGAACCCGAATCCTAATTTATAAACCAATTGTTCAGATAAGCTAATAACTGGGGCTGGTGGAAAATGTTCCATCAAACCTGGTGAGTGATGGAAAATGGAGTTTTCACCAAAATGAATTTTTTCACGAAAAGTGTTTGGTTTCCACAGAACAGTTTTTCATTTTAATTAAACAGAATATGCCAATTTAGAAACGCTGCTGGACCCCATCTCTCCTGATGTACCGTTTCCAGGCAATGCACTGTTCCTCCCCTGCCCCCAGAAAGAGAAGAGAGTGCACCATGGGTGATGTAGTCTGACCAGTGAGCCTGACCAATAGAGGAGAATAGGAGCAGGAGGTACCTGACGTACAATTCCCATGAGGCACTGAAATATTTTCGAATTCCTGCCCCAAAGAATTGGATTTTTCCACGGGAAGAAACCCCATTTTTCTTCCAGGTCTCTGGATAACTAATGCTCCTCAGAGAGACAGCCTGAAAGCCCAGTCTGTGGAACGACTGGAGACAGATGGAGTTCACACTTCCATCGTGTTGTTGGGGCTAGTGGCCCTCCTGTCGCTCACTGCTTTAAACGCTTATTTGTCATTTTACAACGTGATCGCCATCGTTGGGATCTTTCCCAGTGTTTCAATTGGCAAGAGACTTGGTGTTTGTTATGTTTCCTCTAGAGCAGTGGTGTCCAATAGAAATTCAATGCTAGACACACTGGTGATTTTGAATTTTTCTTATTAGCCACATTATAAAAAAGCCACATGCATTAGCCACAATTCAATAGCCTATTAACCACATGTGGCTAGTGGTGAACGTATTGGACACCACTGATCTAGAGGACAGAGTAGGGTTCTGCCAGCTGCCATTGGTGCAGTCTCCCTAGGGGCCCCAGCTTTCTCCTAAGTGGTCCCCTTCAATTCATCTGCAATTAGACCAGGCTATAAACCCTTGCACTCAATGTAAGTTATCAGCCCAGGGCTTGCAGGCTCCTTTTGTCTCCCTGCTGGGTTCTCAGAGGCAGCCTGGCTTGGCACTGTTGCCCCTCTGCTATCCCAGGTCTTTCTGCCTCCCCTTCTCTCTCTGTTCCCCTGCGTTAGAGCTGGGCTTGTTTGCTCGCTTGGTCCCAGCTGTCTGTGTGTGCCTGTGTCCATGACTGGCAGTCCTGGCAGCTGCAGAGGGTGCGATCAGCCTGCTTCCTTTCCGTTGTGCCTGTGCTCTCTAGGGGGTTTGTCAACCCCATTACAGGACCATGCAAGTGTCTCTAATGTGGCTGATTAGCTGGGACTGGAGGGCACGGGTACTAGAGGGGCTCCGCTTTTTCCCTCTGTTGGGCGCTACGGTGTCTTGGGCCTGCTGCTCTCCGCAGACTGCTCTGTCTAATCCTCTGACCTTCGAAATAAGAGCGAAGCAATTTAAACTGAGGCTGAGTTAAACATCCAAGCCGGGTGCCAGGGGCTTGCTGCTCAGGGGCAATTTCAATCCTCGTGTGTGTTTCCATTTTATTGATGCTAGAACTCCCGCCTCTTTCACAGCCCCGGGGTGCCCAGCCAGTAGCCGCTACCAGCTGTGTGAGCGTCCCTGCCAGGACCTGTGTGCCAGCTCCTGGCCTCAGCCTCTGTGCAGCACCCTGTGCTCTGAAGGGTGTTTCTGCGACGACGGGTACCTGCGGAGCGGGGATCAGTGCGTCCTGCCGGGGCACTGCGGCTGTGAGCACGACGGACGCTACTACGGGGTGAGCTGCAACTCCATTCTCTGGACAATGCTGAGGAAACACCCCCCTCTGCTCCCGGCCCCGCCCCCATTCCACCACGTCCCCAAATCCCCACCCCCGCCTCCTCCCCCGGGCGTCCCGCATTTCCCCTCCACCCCCTCCCAGGCTTGCCGCTCGCAAGCCGGGTGGGGAGGGAGGGGAGAGAAATGGAGCAGCGGCACTTCGGGGGAGGAGGCGGAGCGCAGGTGAGCTGGGGGGTGGGTGCAGAGGAATCGCTTCCTGTCCCAGCTCACCTCCGCTCTGCCTCCCCGGATGCCTCCTCTCCGCTTCTCCCCCGTCCCTCCCAGGCTTGCCTCAAAAATCTGCTGTCTGGCGCACGGCAACGCCTGGGGGCTGAGGCGGGAGCGGAGAAGCGAAGCAGCGGTGCCTTGGGGGAGGAGGTGGAGGCGGAGCGGAGGTGAGCTGGGGGTGGGGGCTGGCGGGGAGCTGCCAGGGGGTGCTCTGCACCCACCAATTTTTCCCCGTGGGTGCTCTAGCCCCGGAGCACCCACGGAGTCGTCGCCTATGCAATCCAACCTCATTTTTCCCACTCAAGGAGCAAAGAGTCTCCTTCGTATCTAACCCTCATGCCTTGCAGCATGTGTTTCCAGCGAGCTTCTGCTTTCTTTCTCTCCCTATAACTCTTTCTTTTTATTCTTGTTGTTGTTCTTTGTATTCTGAGAGCACCTAGGAGCCTAGTCACACAATATTAGGTTTTAGAGTGGCAGCCGTGTTAGTCTGTATCCGCAAAAAGAACAAGGAGTCCTTGTGGCACCTTAGAGACTAACCAATTTATTTGAGCCTAAGCACACAATAGGGCACCCTTGAAATAGACACAGAACAACGAGATGGCCAAAACAGCTTCCAACTTATATATAATTCAAGAGTCAACAAGTAGAGACAGACCAGGGAACACAAAGAAACAATCAGACAATTCTATTTGCGTGAGTGCCCTCCTGCCTGAGGATGCTTTCCGGACTCAGGGCAAGTCCCAGAGTTAATGAGCCCGGATAAATCTCGCATTTCCTTCTGTTTGCTTGAGTGGTTTGTTTTTGTGACATTTTGCTGATGATGGCCAGGGCCATTTCCTGCTCGCTTTCTCTCCATCCCAGGTTGGAGATTTTCTCTGGCTCGCTGATTGCACCCAAAGGTGCAGCTGTGACTCCTCTGCTGCTTTCCGGTGCGTCTCCGCCGGCTGTAACCCCGGCCAGCAGTGTGCTGTGAAGGATGGGAGCTTGGGCTGCCAGAGCCAGCTGACCACCTGCACGGTGACAGGGGACCCTCACTACTTCACCTTCGACGGGGCGGTGGCGCATTTCCAGGGCACGTGCGCCTACGAGATCTCGCACACCTGCAACTCCTCCCTCGACTTCTCCTTCCGGGTGGTGGCCGCGAACAGGAATTTCCGGAATCCCCGGGTCTCCTTCATTTACCGAGTGGAGCTTTGGCTCAGAACCGGCCATTTTAATTCCCACGTTGTTCTGGAGCGAGGCAAAGACGTTCTGGTGAGTTGAGCTCTTTAACCCATTAGCAGAAAGGACAAAGAATAAACAGCCACAACTGTCCATCTCTCATAGGTGTTTATCTGGCTCCCGTCACCACAGGATCCGAGCGCCTCATGTTCTTGAAATCATTTAACCTCACAACCCTCCTTTGAGGCAGGGAAGTGCTATTATCCCCATTTCACAGATGGGGAAACTGAGGTGCAGATTTAAAGATCCTCTATGATTTCTGTGGGAGTTAGGCACCTATGTATGTTTGAGTGTCAGCACTAGAGAGACTAAGGTATTGAGGTGGCTAAAAATGCTAATAGCTGTCCAGTGGGTTTTTCAAAGCACCAAGGCACTTATGAAAACCCCAGTAGTGTCTTTCTGCTTCTTTAGGGGCTGACATACCTTTTGAAAATCTGGCATTAAGGGACTTGCCCAAGGTCACACACAGTCTGCGGCAGACCCAGGACTTGAACCCTGGTCACCCAAGTCCCACAGTAGCCCCCTAGCAGCCAGTCCATTCAATTCCTACCCTACCACAAGGCAAATACTGGGAGAAATTTTGGTCAATTTGTCCAAGGAGAAGCAGGTTGGGATTGTCCTGAGAGCACCTCTCCCTAGCTATGTGCTGGGACTCACCTTTCATAACCACCTGCCCTCTCTGGACTTAGTGGCCTTGAGCTTCTGCTCTTTGTCAGCATTGTGCCTGGACTCAGCACCTCCTCCCCAGGGAGAGATCATTTAACCTTGGTGATTTAGAAAGGCATGAGGCATCGGCGCTGACTTCTCCACTTTCCAGTGGGTGCTCGACCACCCCCCCTCCACTCCTTCCATGAGGCCCCGCCTCTTCCCAGCCCCCATTCCAACTCCTTCCCCAAATCCCCACCCCGGCCCTGCCTCCTCCTGAGCCCGCCACGTTCCTGCTCCTCCCCCACCCCTCCCCAAGCATGCTAACGCTGCCAAACAGCTGTTTGGCAGCGGCCGGGCGGGAAGCGCTGGGAGGTAGATGGAGGAACTGGGATACAGCGTTCTCAGGGGAGGAGGAGGAGGTGGGGCGGGGGGTGAGGGGAGCTTGGCTGCCGGTGGGTGCAGAGCACCCACTAATTTTTCCCCATGGGTGCTCCAGCAGACTGTCTGCATTGGAGTGGGGGGAGGGTCACAGCATAGTTGGGGAAAGCAGGGTCTGGAGAGGTGACCCCATCCCAGCGCGTACAGGCAGGCAGGGGTGAGGAATGGGTGTTGCCTTGACGTCGCACCCAGCGCACTGGCCAGAAGAGCTAAACTGTACAGAGAGATGACGGGTATAGACTGACAGTGGGTTGCTTCCCCCTTTGCTCCAGGCAGTAGATAATTGTGCCCCTGAGAGTCACCAGACACTGCTTGGTCAGTCCCCGCACTGGTATAGCTGCCTTACTCTGGCCAGGCTGTGAGATTCCTTGTAAAAAGTTACAGTACACGGACTTTGCTGCTTGCCTCTTATTGTGTCGTTTTGAGATCTATATGTTATAGATCTAGCTCCTCCGATGAGATACCATCAGCTTCCATGTGGTTTCCTGGCTGGAAATATTCTCTCTCGTGCTGCAATGGAAAATCCCCTCCGTAATTCCTTGGGAATCGTTCTATTACCTAGTCAGGAGGATACTCCCCATCCCAGCCCACCTCCCTTCCTGTTTCAGGTCAACGGGACAAAGACCCCTTTACCAGCCCAGCTGGGACCCGTGGCCAACATCACCAGGGTAAAGAACATGGTGACGCTGAAAGCAGGCGCCAACGTGGAAATCCAGTTTAATGGCCGCCATGCCTTGTTTGTCCGTGTGGGCCCCGAGTATCGGGAGCAGCTGTGCGGGATGTGTGGGAACTTCAATGGGGATCGCGGGGATGACAAAATCCTGCCCAATGGGGAGAGAGCTTCGAACGACGCAGAGTTCGGGAACGCCTGGACCTCTGACCTCAGCCCACCAAGGTGTGTTTGTTATCTATGGATCTTCCCTTCTTTGTGGTGAATGCCCGTTTCCATGGCCACATCCGTTCTTCTCCCTACACTTTGTTGTTCTAGATTATCGCCTCTTTCTCTGTTCAGTATATTGTCATGGCAGCATCTTCCCCTTCCATTCCCATCTGGCAACCACAGAACACATGCCTTTTCCAATAAATTATTGATCTTTGTTTGTTTATACTCTACTTATTGTTCTTTACTCAGAGAGACAATATCTTTACCTGACAAAGGTTTAACGCGCCCCTATTGAAGCTGAGAAGGTTAAATGTTACCCTGGAAAAGGTCCAGAGAAGGGCAATGAAAATGATTAGGGCTGTTTCCATATGAGGGGAGATTAAAAAACGGATTGTTCTGCTTAGAAAAAAGACGGCTAACAGGGAATATGAAAATCACGAATGGTATGGAGAAAATGAATAGGGACGTGCTATTTATCCCTTCACATAACACAAGAACTAGGGCTCACCTGATGCAATTAATGTCAGGTGGAAAAAAAAAAGGTACTTTTTCACACAACACACAGGGGTTGTTGTGAAGGCCAGAAGTATAACTGGATTGAAAAAAGAATTAGATAAATTCCTGGAGGATAAGTCAGCAAGTTAAAGAAGTATGGATTGGATGAATGGACTATAAGGTGGATAGAAAGCTGGCTAGATCGTTGAGCTCAACAGGAAGTGATCAACAACTTGATGTCTAGTTGGCAGTCGGTATCAAGCGGAGTGCCTCAGGGGTCAATCCTGAGGGCCGGTTTTGTTCAACATCTTCATTAATTACCTGGATGTTGGACGGATTGCACCCTCAGCAAGTTTGCGGGTGACACTAAGATGGGGGAGAGGTAGATATGCTGAAGGGTAGGGATAGGGTCCAGAGTGACCTAGACAAATAGGAGGATTGGGCCCAAAGAAATCTGATGAGGTTCAAGAAGAACAAGTGCAGAGTCCTGCACTTAGGAAGGAAGAATCCCATGCACTGCTACAGGCTGGGGACCGACTGGCTAAGCAGCAGTTCTGTAGAAAAGGACCTGGGGATTAGAGTGCACGAGAAGCTGGATATGAGTCAGCAGTGTGCCCTTGTTGCCAAGAAGGCTAACAGTATTGGGCTGTATTAGTAGGAGCATTGCCAGGAGATCGAGGGAAGTGATTATTTCCCCTCTATTCGGCACTGGTGAGGCCACATCTGGAGTACTGCATCCAGTTTTGGTCCCCCCACTACAAAAAGGATGTGGACAAATTGGAGAGAGTCCAGCGGAAGGCAATGAAAATGATTAGGGGGCTGGGGCACATGACTTACGAGGAGGGGCTGAGGGAACTGGGCTTATTTAGTCTGCAGAAGAGAAGAATGAGGGGGGATTTGATAGCTGCTTTCAACTACCTGACGGGGGGTTCCAAAGAGAATGGAGCTCGGCTGTTCTCAGTGGTGGCAGATGACAGAACAAGGAGCAATGGTCTCAAGTTGCAGAGGGGGAGGTCTAGGTTGGATATTAGGAAACACTATTTCCCTAGTAGGGTGGTGAAGCACTGGAATGGGTTACCTAGGGAGGTGGTGGAATCTCCTTCCTTAGAGGTTTTTAAGGCCCGGCTTGACAAAGCCCTGGCTGGGATGATTTAGTTGAGGTTGGTCCTGCTTTGAGCAGAGGGTTGGACTAGATCGGGGTGGCCAACCCGTGGTTTCAGAAGTTAATATGCGGCTCCTTGTATAGCCACCGACTCCAGGGCTGGAACTACAGGCGCCAACTTTCCAGTGTGCCCGGGGGGTGCTCACTGCTCAACCCCTGGCTCTGCCATGGGCCCTGCCCCCACTCCACCCCTTCCTGCCCCCTCCCCTGAGCCTGCCATGCCCTCGCTCCTCCTCCCTCCACCCTCCTCCCAGAGCCTCCTGCACGCCACAAAACAGCTGATCAGCGGGGCTGCCGGTGGGTAGGAGGCGCTGGGAGCGGGAGACGATGGGTGGCTGCTGACGTATTACTGTGGTTCTTTGGAAATGTACATGGCTCAGGTTGGCCACCCCTGGACTAGATGCCTCCTGAGGTCTCTTCCAACCCTAATCTTCCATGATTCTATGATAAATCCATCCATGGCTAATAACCAAGGTGGTCATGGATGCAACCTCATGCTCCGGGTTTCCCTAAACCTCCAACAGCCAGATGCTGGTACTGGACGACAGGGGATCACTCGATAATTGCCCTGTTCTGTTCACTCCCTCTGAAGCATCTGGCACTGGCCCCTGTCAGAAAGATCCTTGGCTAGATGGACCATTGGTCTGACCCGGTATGGCCGTTCTACGGGATGTTACTTGGGGCTCCGTATTATAAGTGCATATCTCACCTCCCCTCCGCCGCCCCTGTCTGCTCCCCTCTTGTGTCGGGCACAGCATTACTCTGCAGAAGAATGCTGCTCGCGCAAAACTTCAGAGAACAGCCTTTGTTCCTATTCCCATGTCTCGGCCGCTCATGATGGGGAAGCAAAGGACAGGTCCCTTGTTCTGCAAGATTCCCCCTCACTGCAAGAGGACTTCCAATGTCCCCTGCAAGATATCACAGGCTCTCGCCAGCTCCCCCTGCACTTTGTGGCAGGAGCCCCGGTTTCCCTTCAACAGCCCAGTTCAGAAATGAACCCTGTCAGCTGGTTGAGAAGAGCAGGCCTGCGGATCGAGAACCGCTTGTATTAGGGAAACTCCCATAACGACACAGTTCTCCTTTTCCTTCCCCCACCCCCGCACCGAATCTGCTCCCACACATCACAGGTGGGAGCCCCAGAGAGAGGAAAGGATGCAGTAAGACAAGGACCGTTGGCGGGAATTGGCCTCTGGGCTTGTGCATGTCCTGGCCCTTTAGCAAAATGCCTCTTGATACACTGCCATGTGACGGTTCTTGATGTGACCCTTCCAGGTGTAAGAACGACACCGGCTTCACTGAGCCCTGCCCAGACTTGTACAAGGCTGAGCGAGCCTGTGGGATCCTAAGGAACCGCACCGGACCCTTTGCTGAGTGTCACTGGCACGAGAGCCCCGCCCCTTACTACGAGGCCTGTGTCTACGACCTCTGCCGGTACGGCCAGGGCAACCGCATGCTGTGTGCGGCCGTCGACGCCTATGAAGAGATGTGCACCATTCACGGTGTGAAGACAGCGGACTGGGGAGAAGCGACTGGATGTGGTGAGCATTCCCTGTACTCTTCCTAGCATCCTGGAACGTACAAGATCTAGAATGAGCTTGTAGTGGGGCCGGGCGGCTGCCCCACGCCTGCACAACAGGGGTTAAAAGCAGCCCTGGCAAGGGCTGTGGCTGGGAAAAAATGGGATTGAGAGCAGCTGAGGGAGTGACTGACCACAGCTGTGGCCACCTCAATCAGGGCTCAGCTGGCCCTGATAAGAGGGCTGTGGGCCAGAAGCTGGAGGAGTCTCTCTCTAGCTGTGGAGAGAGAAGGACCTGGCTGCCTGGGAGAAAAGGGTACCTGGAGTAGAGCAGGGCTAGGGAAAGGCCAGAGGAGCTGGGGCGCTCCGGCCTGGCAACTCCCCAAGCTGCGGGCCTTGTTAAAGGCCTACAGAAGGTACTGGGACTTGAGAGATGCAGCCCAGAGATAGGCAGAGGCAGCTGGTCCAACCTCCTTGCCAATGAGTGGCCATGACAGACTGCAGTCTGCCCCAGTGAGCGGGGGCTAGACGATGATGACTGACAGTAGTCACTGGGTGGGGATAGAGGGTTGGGGGTTCCCCTGGGAGGGGAGACCCAGACTGTGGGGTACTGCTGGGGGCAGAACCCCAAGGTAAAGGGCCCTGGGGTCCGGGAGGGACGCGGGGCCAGCGGCAGGCGAGACACCGGCCTGCAGAGGGTGCTGCTAAGGCTGGGAAGAGCTAATTCCCAAGATGACCAGTAGGAGGCGCCGCGCCGGTGAGTCTCGACCTCGCTCCCGAGCTACGTACCATAGCTAAAGAAGGGCTCAGAGCCAGTGCGTGGGTTAGCAGCCGTCCGTCTGGGGCTGTACAGGTAGCTGTTATGCCGGGGTAGGGCAGAGGCTGGCATAACCCATCAGGGCAGTGTGGAACTTGCTGCCGGTGAAGAAGAGACGTGGTGGGCACTGCCCCAGCTTTGGTTCTTGCATCTCAGTGGTATAGAAGGGAGAGGCTCCAGTCCAGCACTCACCCTAAGCAGAAGGGTTCTCCACTGGGCACAGGGCATTGGCATCAGAACCAGCTTGCTCCTTCCCTGCCCTCTCTGGGAGACATTCACCCCTCTGCGATGGACCAGCCCAGACCCAGACCCGACTTGTGTCCCACTGACACCTTCAAAATAGGACTTAAGTCAGTGGTGCCCAAACTTTTCCTCTGGCGGCCCCCGTTACCAGGGACGGGACGTGTCTGCGCTCCTACAGCTCGGGAGCGGAGTCGCAGCTGGGCCGGGGGTGCGGCCGGAGGGGCAGGGGCCAGGAGCTGATGGCAGAGCATGCTGGGTGGCATTCCCTCTCCACTCCTCTGTTGGGCCTGGCCCGTGCTCCCTCCCCAGATGTTGCTCCACACCCCCTAGGAGGGTTCACCCTGCAGTTTGGGGACTACTGATTTAAGTGCTTGGGCTGAGCCCCGCATGGGGGCCAGTTTCACCCAGAGAGGACAGGGGGCAAGGTGTCGGCTGCCTCCCCCTTAAAGCATCAGCATTCTGTGTCTCTTACGTCAGTGACTCTGCCTTCGGAGTCAGAAGGTGGAGATGCAGCCACCTGAGCGCCCATCTCATCTTCCTGTCGTACGGCAGCTTTTTACACCTAGAAGGTGATTGCCAGTATAGGGTTGGAAGTTACCAAACCCTGGGCACTAGGCATTAACCCTAGCAAATGGGACAAGAGTCTTCCGGGCCTTCTGCATTGTCCTCTGGTGACTCTTTCTCCTCTCTCCTAGACACCACCTGCCAAGCCAGTAGTTATTATGACTTCTGTGGCCCTGCGTGCCCTGCCACTTGTGCCAACCTTAGTGCACCCCTGCTCTGCACGAAGCCCTGCGTGGCGGGATGCTTCTGCCGGGAAGGGTACGTTCTGGACGCTGGGCGCTGTGTGCCCCTGAGCCTGTGCGGCTGCACGTTGGACGGTCGGTATCACCGGCTGGGAGAGGAGGTGATCCTGACAGACACCTGCCGCAGGAAATGCAGCTGCCGGCAGCCTGCCCAGCCCATGTGGTGCCAGGACCATGCCTGCGGGGCTCTGGAGACGTGCAGCGTTGTGGACGGCGTCCGAGGCTGCTACCCTGTGACGTTCGGCACTTGCTGGGTGTTCGGCCACACCCACTACACCACGTTCGACGGAGTCATGTTTGCTTATCAAGGAGTCTGCAAATACACCCTGAGCAAGTACTGCGGCCCCCCGGGGAAACTCCCCGACTTCACCGTCAACGTGGAGAATGAGCACAAAGGATCCATCGCGGTGTCCTGGACACGCCTGGTGGAGCTAGGTGTCTACGGAGAGCGTATCACGATAGCGGCGGGACAGTATGGCCAAGTGCAGGTAAGAGCATTTCACAGATCTGAAGAAATTGATCTCATCCGCGCTGAACGGAGTCAAGGGAGGAAATGTAGGTCCAGGAAAATCATGACTGGGAGAAGCCTTCAATATGCTCCTCTTCCATGTAACTTGGTGTCAAGAACCTGCTACCAAGGTAAGCCAGTGGGTCAGTCTTTTGTCAGGTTGTCTTCAGCACCCTCATTTACTAATGACCTGGAGGAACAAACTGCCATGCTGGCCACAGTTCTGGTTTGCAAAGGGGATGGAATATAGAGCAGGGCAGAAAAACAAATCCCCCAAACGTACAGAACGACCCTAGGATACAGACAATGAAAGTGATGTGAAATAGCTAGAAATGCGGGCGAATGAGCCGAAAAGCTCCGTTGCAGTGTCCTGGACGTGCCTGGTGAAGCTCGATGTCTACGGGGAGTGTATTGCTATCGCGGTGGGGCCGGGGGGGGGGGGGGGGCGCTGTATGGCCAGGTGCAGGTAAGAGCATTTCCCAGGTCTGAAGAAAGTAACTATGCTCAGCACAGAAATGATCAGGTGAGAAAGCAAAAGCCCTGGACAGTCTTGTAGGGGGCACTGTCCCCTTAGATGTGTTTTGGGGAAATGCAGGATGTTGAGGTGAGTCTCACCTCCCGCTGTGACTTTGAGATGCCGCCCAAGTGAGATGGGGTTAGGATCCCAAAGCCGTTAGTAGAGCAGCAACTTTGATCAAAGCTGTACAGGGCTGCGCAGGTGAACCCTGCATCCGCCCTGCACCCTGCCACATCTCACACGCTGCCATGAACGTGGTGCCCCATTGCCACGATAGAGACAGGCAGCTTGACATGTAAAGTCCCAGTGAGGTGCTGGTTCTCACTGCCCCCCAGGGGTGCAGGGACACAGACACATGTGTGATGTGACACAAGGGTGGGCAGTGACTAAGGACGCCTAGAGAGGTACAGCAAAATAGCAAACCTTGCCCTGCCGTCAACAGGGTCCCTAAACCGACCCCTCAGGGACGTGGGGTGGCTGCCTAGAGAGAACCAGAGCTTCCCTGTCCGTCGCAGGCAGCTTTGTGCTTTTTCAGGTAATCCCCCAGCCTACAGGGAGAGAAATTCTGAAGGTCTGAATGCCACGCTCAGCACAGGCAAACCGTGCAGCAAACCCAGTGTCCCAATCACACTTGGATCCAGGGGGTCAGACCACAGCCCAGCTGGGAAATAGCCGGGAGCCAGAAATGCACAGTGGGGTTTGGCGTGACACTGAATGGCCCGTGTCTGACTTTCCCCCTAGGTGAATGGATCCCTGGTCAATCTGCCCGTGGTCCTGGCATCAGGAAAACTCTACGCCTATTTCAGCGGCTCGTCTGCTGTGCTCCAGACCGACTTTGGCCTCTCTGTGGCCTACGACTGGTCCCGCTCGGTGTCGGTTTCTGTTTCGGAGATCTACATTGGGTCTCTGTGTGGACTCGGTGGGGATTTCAACGGGAACCGGAGCGATGATTTCCGGACCCCAAACAGTTCTGTGGTCCGTGACGCCGTCACCTTTGGCAACAGCTGGAAGGATGCGGACTCCCCTTTTCACTGCACGGCCGTTGGGCTCCCAGCCCAATGTAACGAAGCAGAACTAGCCCAGTACAGATCTCAACGCTACTGCGGGGTTATCACAGACACTGCTGGGCCTTTTAAAGAGTGTAACCAGCCGGTGGATGCTCAGATCCATTTGGAGAGCTGCGTGAGAGATGTGTGTGTGACTCGGGGCAGCCGTGAGACCCTGTGTGAAGTGCTTCGCAGTTATGCCCAGTGGTGCCAAAGTCGCGGCATTGCCGTTGAGTCATGGAGACAGCGGGCTGGATGTGGTAAGCAGATGATTCCAAATACTAGGCGAATCGTTGTTAGCTGTACCCCCAAAATCTTTCTCCTTTAAGTACCCGCTCAAGCACTGGGCTGGGCTTAGTGGTCTGGCCACTCTCTGTTCTTATCTTGCCTCCATTTTTATTCCTGCCTAGGAAGATTCCCTGCAGTGTTTCTCCCGTATTTCTAAACACTCCTTTCTTTCAGAGTTAACCTGCCCCCCGAACAGCCACTATGAGCTCTGTGGACCTGCCTGCCCGGCCTCTTGTGCCCGCCCAGTTGTGCCCTCCCGCTGCCGAGCTGCGTGTGAAGAAGGGTGCCAGTGTGACCCTGGCTTTGTGCTGAGTGGCACTGGCTGTGTGCCTCCGGAGCAGTGCGGCTGCACCCACAACGGCAGATACCACCTGGCAGGGGAAAGCTTCTGGGAAGGAGAAAATTGCCAGAGATTGTGCAGATGCGACGGCTCCTCCCACGCTGTCCAGTGCTCCCACTCTGCCTGTGCCCCTGGGGAATTCTGTGGCACTCGACAGGGGGTTTACGGGTGCCACGAGCGAACCAATGGCGTCTGCTGGGCTTCTGGGCTGCCCCATTACACGACGTTTGATGGGAAGCGATACGATTTCCAGGGCACCTGCAAATATGTGTTTGCGGAACTGTGCGGGGCATCCAAGTCCTTACCCTTCTTCAGAGTGGAAGTGAAGAACGGAAACCTGCCCCACGTTCCCGTGGCTGTGACCTCGGAGGTGTTTGTTCTTGTGAACGACACTGAGATCTATCTGCAGAGAGGGCAGCACGGGACAGCCAAGGTAATGCCATGGGGCTAGCGCTCTCGGGGAATGCACTGTGTCTCCATCTGTGGAGATTCAACCAGCACCATCACTGAGAGCTTCCTGAAACGGTCACAGTTCATGCCAGGCCGACACTAGCGATCTTACAGCGACACAGCTGTACCGCTGCAGCCGCTCTCGGCTGACGGGAGACCACTCGCCCATCGAAATAATAAAACTACCCCCCACCAGCTGCTGTAGCTATGTCAGCATGAGAAGCTCTCCTACTGACGTACCGCTGTCCTCACCAGCGCTTGTGTCAGTGTAACTTATGCCAGTCAGGGGGGAGTTTTTTCACACCCCTGAGTGAGATACGTTTTTTCCGACATCAGGGGTTGTGTAGACATAGCCTCGGTCTGAGATAGTCCATGCCTATCTCCGCCCGAGGGCAAACTGCTGGGGTAACATTTGATCTGAAAAAGTTTAGCTCTTTATTCAGACAAGAAGGATGAAACCCCCCAAGAATTTTCCTGTTACAAACGGTTACTTCAGGGCTGATCTAAGCATGTCTAGGGTCAAAGCAGCTGGGGAGAGAAGAGTGAAATTGACCTGGGCACTAGTCACCATTGAGGAGAATTGTCTTTGAGAGTACGGATGAAATTAGCTCTTTAGCCGTCTGAAAATCGCACCTCGCCCAGGTTCAGTACCTGCGGGGTGATTTTTGTTCCTTTTATCTATGCCCCAAACGGAGGAAAGTTGTACTGTGTATGGATCTTAGCTGTACAGCGTTCAGAGTGCAGTCTAAACCACGGCACGCTTGCCAAGGTGCAAATGACCGTGCCAGGGTGCACGTGGAGTGGATTGTGCTCGGTCTTCTTCAAGCAACATCATGAAGCAGGGCTCAGGTGGGACATGAAAGAGGCCGGTGCTCAGTTTGATTCACTGCACAGCTGGTGTGTGAGTGACTTTCCTGAGCCCCCGTCTGGCACACACAGGTCAGTGCGCTGGGGGAGAGGATGGCCACATGTGGATACTGTATGTAAGAAGGTGTGGAAATGGAACGATGAGAAGCAGCGATGGAAGGCTCTATGAACAGGCATATGTCCGAGGGAGCGTGGTTTGGCTTGTGCATACACCCTGAAGCTTAGCACTTCCTGACATGTCCGTGCCTTCCTGTGCATCCTTCCCTACCCTCGTTGCTTTTATGCAACAGAAAGTAAAGAGGCAGGGGAAAGACGTCTTCATAATTCGTATTGCTTTGGGCCTCGGGGCCCGTCATGTCGTGCTAGGTGCTGTACAAACACAAAACGAAAAAACATTCAAGCTTAATTCTCCATCCTCCCTACCCACACAGCCCCTTCAGAGGCTCCAGGGTTGTTTCTTACAGCAAATCGTCCTGGGTGTTGTCCAGTTGAAATGGCTAATACAACAACACGCAGCTACAGGGAGAAGATGGGTTTTAATAGCTCGCTGCTGAGCAGATTACAGGGATTTTCCCTATACTCTGCATGCCCCTGTGCTGTTGTTTTACAGTGTGTGAGGGAGCCACCCCCTGGATTAATCTCTTTGGTGCTGTTTTCCCCCAATCAGCTCGCTGGAGTGACTGTGACCCTCCCGGTGAACGTGAAAACACAAGGAGTTGCCATTTATCAGCATGGGCTGTACACAGTGTTGCAGACGCCCTTCGGGCTGAGTGTGAGCTACGACCTGGCCCACAGCCTCTTCGTCAGCCTCCCCCCCGAGTACCGAGGCCAGACCTGTGGGCTGTGCGGGAACTTCAATGGTGCCGCTGAGGATGACTTCGTGACACGTAACGGCTCCCTAGGGCAGGACGCCTTCCACTTCGCTGCAGACTGGAAGTCTGAGGATGTCCCTGGCTGTGACGATGGCTGCTCTGATTCCTGCCCTGGGTGCAAAGAGGCGGAAAGTCTGGTGCAGTCCAAGTCCCGGTGCTGGGTGATCCAGGACCCCAACGGGCCGTTCTCCGCTTGCCACTCCCAGGTGGACCCCGGCCACTATCTGTCTGATTGCATCTTTGACCTGTGTGTGTCAGGAGGGGAGAGCAGTGCCCTGTGTGAGTCCATCCAGACGTACGCAGCCGCCTGCCAGAGAGCGAACGTCACCATCTCCCCGTGGAGGAGCGAGTCTTTCTGTGGTAAGCAGAGCCCACGTTCGCGTTTTGCTTTTTTAAATTGAACGTGTCTCATTTGCGACTTGAGATGTTGGCACAAACCATTTCTGATGACGCCACCTGTCAGCAGGGCCGGCGCTTCCACTAAGCGACCCTAAGCGGTCGCCTAGGGTGGCAGGATTTTGAGGGCGGCATTTCGCCGCCCTCAGCAGCATTTCGGCGGCGACTCATTTCCCAGCGGCAATTCGGCGGCAATTAAAGCGGCCGCCGAAACGCCGCCGAGAACGCAGCTTCAGAGGAGCTGCTGCCGAAATGCCGCCGATTACGGCGGAGGAGCGTTGCCGCCTAGGGCGGAAAAAACCCTGGTGCCGCTACTGCCTGCCAGGAGCCGTTGGCTCCTAAGGACATAGAGCTCAAGTGCTTGTTCCTCAAACATCTGATCACAGTAGTTCACTTCCGTTGCCAAATCCCGGCTTAGCTTGACCAGCCGTCAACAGAATGACCAACCCGAGGTCAGTTTCACTCACCTGCTGCCTGAGAAAAATGGCACCAAACCTATTTGCCAGGGGGGGAGGAGGAGGCAGGAGCCCCCCGCTCCAAGGAGACCTGAGCTGAGGAAGAGGAGAAGGAAAGAGAGGGAGCGAGAGCTCCCACGCCTTCTCCTTTCCAGCGCTCTGCGAGGGAGGCTCCACATTTAGCAGATGCCAAAGGCGGCAGTGGCTACAAAAGATGGAGCTGGTGGGAATCCCAGCTCCCTGGTGGGAATCCCAGCTCCCTTTCCCTGCAGGTGGGGGACGGTTTCCTACCAGAGTGTGGCCCTGGTGCCTTGCAGTGGTGGGTGGGGGGAGGATGGGATGCTGCTTTTGTACCTACGAGCTGGTTCAGCCCCCTGGCAAAGTTCTCCGCCCTCCCCTAGTGGCTTTGCTCACTGGTTTCATCTCCCGGTAACATCCTGAATGGGGCAGGACGGCCACAGCCCTCTAGCCTCTGGTGTGAATTCTGGGCTCCCCAGCTGGTGCCTTTTCCCATCTTGTTCTGCAAACTCCAAGCGCCTCTCCCCGGGATTAACACTGCATCTTTTCTCTTCCCGCTCCTTCCTCTGTGCCAGCCCCACGATGCCCCACAAACAGTCGCTACAAGCTCTGTGAGCCCCCCTGCCGGGATTCCTGTGCACACAGCCTGATCCAGGCTCGCTGCAGCCATCTGTGTGCAGAAGGCTGTTTCTGTAAGGACGGGTACCTGCGCAGCGGGGCCAGCTGCGTTCCCGAGAAGCAGTGCGGCTGTGTGCGTGACGGGCTGCACTACCTGGTGAGTTTCCCGGCGGGCGCTTTCCTGGCTCCAGTGTGCCGAGGAGGCATTTCGACAAAACGGTTGCGGAAGAAAATAAATGTTTATTTTTAGGCTGGAATGCAATAAAATGAGAGATCGCTTTATTGTTAGGGAAGAAATACAGCTGACAGAGAGCATCTCTGCCTCCGTTTTTCCAAAGTACAAGCAATAAGCCACAAGCATTTATGCTTTTTCATGGAATACGTTAATTAAAAACATTTGCAATTTATTTGTTGTGTCCTGCCCATAATTAACCCTTATTTCCACACAGTCTTTTCCGTCAGAAAATGCAGTTTTCACCTCTTTTTTTTTTTCCCCTCAAAGTCAAAATGTTTTGTGGGAACGTGTCGATTTCAACAAAACTGCACTGGTTACTTCATCGTTTGGTTCATTTCACTTTGACACACAGTAAACGATTCCTTTGCATGTCTTCACCTTTATAATATTTATTGTGATGTGATGTTTTGACACGATCGAAACAAAATGTTTTCGCCTTAGTGAAACAAAGCAACGTGACATCACCCAAACAAAACATTTTGATGGCTCCAAATCCATTTTTCTAGGAATTTTCATTTTGCAGGAAACTTCAGCATTTAGTTCAGTTCGGAATGAAAACAAAGTTCCCGATCTTGGACTTTCACGGTGAACGGAAATCCCGGTTTCCGACCGGCTCTGCTACCGAGCCCTGTGGGAGGTGTCAAATTGACAAGGAAAGCCACAGAGAAACTTGGATAAACTCTGTGCAAGGCCCCCGTTACTTCGCTCACCTCTGTGACTGCTTCAGTCACGTCTCCAGATCTTTGAACCAGGGGATAGATCCCACATCTCATGACCTAAGTGCACCCTTGTAGAGCAATGGGATTCCATGTGGATGTACCTGGGCCAGCCAACTCCCATGCACCCCCTCATGGTCTAGGGGCATGCTACAGGCAGCCTGCCTCAGTTTACCCTCTTAGACTGTTCCAGTAAAACTTCCCTTCTGGTTTTTGCTTGGTCAAAAATGCCCCTCCTTGGGGACTCGGTTTGTTAAGGTAAAAGAACCACAAATAAAACTCAAAATCCCAAACAGAATCCATTGCTAAGTCCACACAATGCAGTTATGCTCCGCTGACCGGTTTCTGTCTGTTGCCCCTGCAGGTTGGGGACCGGGTCTGGCTCGCCGATTGCACCCAAAGGTGCAGCTGTGACTCCTCTGCTGCTTTCCGGTGCGTCCCCGCCGGCTGTAACCCCGGCCAGCAGTGTGCTGTGAAGGACGGGAGCTTGGGCTGCCAGAGCCAGCTGACCACCTGCACGGTGACAGGGGACCCTCACTACTTCACCTTCGACGGGGCGGTGGCGCATTTCCAGGGCACGTGCGCCTACGAGATCTCGCACACCTGCAACTCCTCCCTCGACTTCTCCTTCCGGGTGGTGGCCGAGAACAGGCACCGCCGGAATCGCCGGGTCTCCTTCGTCTCCCGGGTGGACGTCTGGCTCGAGAGAGGGGACCAGCGCGCGCACATTGTCCTAGGGGACAGCACGGCTGCTGAGGTGAGCGTGGAGATGTGCGAAAGGGGGTCCCAACACCTCGCTCGAGAGCAGGAGCTGCAGCCCCAGAGAGCCCTCCCTGTCTGGCCACAGTAACGCCCCTGCTAGTGAACACTGCTCCCCAGGGGATCCCAGCCCCCACCCCACCCCCGACCCCAGCATGGCCCCTGCTAGTGAACACTGCCCCCGAGGGGATCCCAGCACCCCTGATCCCAGCACGGCCCCTGCTAGTGAACCCTGATCCCCAGGGGATCCCAGCCCCCCCACCCCGACCCCAGCACGGCCCCTGCTAGTGAATGCTGCTCCCCAGGGGATTCCAGGCCCAAGGAGCCCCTCCCCACCTGCTCCGTTAGTGAGTGTTGCTCCCTATCTGGGTCAATAACTCCATGATCTTGTTTAAAGCGGGGAGGTTGACAGCACCTGGGTGGCTGTTCCCAAACCCCTCCCCTCAGCACCTGCTGTTTGTTTGCAAACTGAATTAGTCATCGGGGTCCCCGCTCTCCTGTATCTCACTGGGTCACCGGTGCACTTCGGTGCCTCCGATTCCCTGCCTGTGGCATGGAGCAGTCGAGTCTCCTGCGAGTCTCATTTGCTTTGGTCTCCTTTGTGTTGCTGGGTTAGTGGGCGGCCGCCCAGTGAGATCCAGGAGCTCAGAGGGGATCTCATGGTCCCGTCTGGCCTTAAACTGACTCTCTAGGGGGCGGCTGGGCTCAGGCGTGCGCTGGATTCTAGTCGATTGCTGTGGTTACCTCAGGCAGCGAAAACGCGTGAGACCCGCCAGGCTGCAAAACAGCCCCCCAGCTGCTGAGCCGCGCTCGGGTGTGGCAGGAACGGCGGAAGCACCCGAAAAGTGGGGGGCCATGGGTGCCCGAACTGTGGCCCCGCCCCTGAGCCACCATCCCCGCACTGCCTCTTCTCCCTGGGTGCCCTCGCTGCGCCCCTTCCCCTAAGACCCCACCCCTGCACCATCTCTTCCGCTGAGGGCCCGCTCCTGCGCTGCCCTCCTCTTCCCCCCCCAAACCCCCCCTCCCTCGCTCCTCTCTGCCCCTCCCACCCATTGCTCGCCCTTATGGCCAGTAAAAAGTGGGGGGCATGGCCCCCTGACCCACTCCCCCTTTTCCAGAGCCCCTGGTCTGTGACGCTAAGACTTCTGGGCATGTCCCGCAGCCCTTAGCGCTGCAATAAACTGAGCCGCTCCATGAATTCGTTCCCAGTGCACTGCGGGAGAGCATCTGTCCTGCCTGGGCAGAGCTGGGGGGTGCTGGGAAGGCACCGGAGGACTAGCAGTGACACTAGTCGGCATCCGGATTTCAGGGGGGCTGTGTTGGCAGCCGATGACTTGTGCTCGCTCAGGGTTCAGCTTCTGACCCGTCTCAGTTCCAGCCCACGTGAGGTAAAAGCCCCGCCAGCCTCACGTGCAGGGTCTGTGTGTGGCCAGGACTCCCGTCGGGAGCTAGAATGTGCCTCCGCTCTGCTGGGAAGAGACGGCTCTTGGGGCAGGGGTCCTGACCTGTCACTGGGCTCAGAGGCGCCCCTACAATATAAATCCATATCGAGGCGGGAAATCGGCTTTCAACCTAGAACCTGCCGAACATCTCTGCTTCCCAGCCCCTCCCCGGCCGCCTTAAACTCAGCCGTGGTGGCTTGGTGCCCCCCAGGGCTGTTACAGGCCAGGGACTCCATGATTGCCGAGGTTTTGGCCTCGCGCCTGGCGGGTGGTGTCCCAGGCGGCGCTCACGTCACGGCACCGAGTCCTCTGCGCTTTCAGGTTAACAGGGAGAGGGTGAGGCTGCCGCACGCCCTGGGCCCGCTGGGCAGTGTGTCCGGGATCAGAAACCTGGTGAGCGTACAGACCCCTGCCAACGTGGAGATCCACTTCGACGGCCGCCACACGTTGTTCGTCCGCGTGGGCCCGGAGTATCGGGAGCGGCTGTGCGGGATGTGCGGGAACTTCAATGGCCTCCGTGGGGACGATAAAGTCCTGCCCGGCGGGGAGCGAGCCCGGAGTGACGCAGAGTTCGGGAACGCCTGGAAGTCGGAGCCCAGCCCGGCCAGGTTTGTGGGACCAGCGGGGTCCCTGAGGACGTTTGGTAGAAATTAACCGAGGCTTTCGCGGAGGAGGGAAACCGTGGGACTGGGCTGGGAGGCTGTCCCGGACTCACAGGTCGTGCCCTCTCTTGGCCCCGTGCGGTCCGTGGGGGGTGCCCCTTTCAGTGAGACAGTCCTTCTCGAGGGTCCACTCTCTCTTGGGGTTCAGCCCCCCCCCTCCTGGAGCCGCACCTCTCTGAGCCTTAGCACTCCTGTCTCTCGCCGTGGGCCCCCTCAGGGAGTCCACTCGCTCTGGAGCCCCGGGGCCTCCACTCCCGAAGGGGACGATGCAACCCTGTTGTCTAGACCAGAGTGACTCTCAGCCAGTGTAAAACAGGAGGGTTTATTGAGCGTTGAACACAGCACAGGAACTCTCAGGGTTCTCAGGCCTGGCCTCCCCCCAGCCCAGCACATCCAGCTCTCCTGCATCCAGGTGGGCTCTGCCTGCTTCCTCTCTCCAGCCCAGAGCCCCCCTGCTTCCCAGCTGGGCGGTGGATATCACTGGCCCCAAGCCCCGCCTCTGTCCATTGTCGTCTCTCCAGGTAAACAGCCCTGCAAACAGGGTCATCTGGGTCTCTTCTCCTCTCTGGCCCCCTGTGGCTGGAACCGGTTGGTTAGGCCCCTGGGGCTCCTCTCTTCGCAGCCTATTGTTCTCCCACTGGCCAGGACTGACTGCAGACTCCTGAGCTGGCTTCCAGGTCACCTGTCGCCGGGGGGGGGGGGGGGTGGGGGGTGGGGGGGGGGGGTGTCTCCATTCTCTGTTCCCTCCCCAGTCCCCTGTAACAACAAACTCCCTCTCCCATCACCTCATTAAACCCATAACACCCAGGGAAACTGAGTCCCACCCCCTCTGCATGCAACCCCTAGGAAACCAAGAAAACCCCCATAGGCAACAAGGAAAACAGGAAACTCCCCCATACTGTCACAGAGGCCGAGTTCACAAATGCGGCTCTGGAAATTGGCCGGGGTGGGACTGGAACAGCTGCTTGGTGACTCCTGTGGGAGATGAGTTTGGGGCTCAAGCCTGTTCCTAGTGGGCCAGGCAGATGAGTGGAGTGAGGGGGGAGCTGCGTGAACAGATGAATGGAGCCAGTGGGGGCAGAGAGAGAAAGTGGCAAACTGTTAGTCGATTACTCTTTAAAAACGAATTCTTTCCTGTTCACTGTCGGTTGAGGACAGGACCGGTACGCACGCGTGTCTGTGGGCGCGCATCTGTGTGTGTGCATGCGCCTGCGTCTGTGTCACGGACTCACGGGTCGTGCCCACTCTTGGCCCCATCTGGTCCCTGGGGGGGAACCCCCTGCAGTGTGACAGCCCTTTTCAGGGGTCCACTCTCTCTCTGAGTGTCCCCTCGCTCTGGCCCCATGGGGCCTCCACTCCCAGAGGGAATAATGCGCCACCCTGATCTCTAGCCCGGAGCGACTCTCAGCCAGTGTAACACAGGAGGGTTTATTGAGCGTCTGAACCCAGCTCAGGAAACTATCAGGGCCTCAGGCCTGGCCTCCCTCAGCACGGCACATCCCAGTCTCCCCTGCATCCAGGTGGGCTCTGCCTGCTCCCTCTCCAGTCCAGAGCCCCCCCTGCTTCCCAGCTGGGCATCTATCACATCCCCCAAGCCCCGCCTCTGTCCATTGTCTTCTATCCAGGTACTCAGTCACCTGGGCCCCCTCTCCTCTATTCTGTCCTCTGTTCCCCTCTGGCTGGAACCGGCTGGTCAGATCACCGGGGTCCTCTCTCCTCAGCCCTTTGTCCTCTCACAGGACAGAACCAGCTGTGACTCCTGAGCTGGGCCGCCAGGTCACCAGTCGCTGGGATCTCCATTCTCCAGCCATTGGCCGAGGTCCCAAGTTCCGTGGCTGGCCCTCTGTGACCACAAACTCCCTCTCCCATCACCTCGTTAAACCAGTAACACCCGGGGAAACTGAGTCCCACCCCCTCTGCATGCAAAGCATTGAAAACAACGAGGAAAAACCAAGAAAACTCCCCACTTCGTCACAGTCTGCGAGCGTGTCTGGTGTGCGTGTCTGTGCGTGTGTGTCTATGTGTGCACACGCATGTTGTGACAGGCTCCTCTTTTGCCACCCCTGCCTCTCACCCGAGTCCCCTCCCCTCCCGTACCAAGCAGCACGTTTATCTGTGTGCATGAGAAATCACAAGCCGGAGTGGCCCTGGGAGCGGCGCTGGAGGCTGGCCTGGTGCATGTTACTGGGAGGCAGAGCTTAATACCGGGCTCGGAAGGTCCCCTGGGGGGGCGGGTCAGACACTCCCTAGGTGACGCTGCCTTTGCCCTGCCCTGGGCACGGCTAATGTCCCTTTGTTGCAGGTGTTTGGATGACACCGACTCCCCCGGGCCCTGCAGAGACCCCCTGGAGTTTGAGGAGCTCTGCGGGTCCCTGACTAGCCCGTCGGGGCCCTTTGCCGAGTGCCGCTGGCACGTGGACCCCGCCCCGTTTTACTCCTCCTGCCTGTATGACCTGTGCTACTACGGGACGGCCAACGGGATGCTGTGCACGGCCATCGCCTCCTACGAAGAGCTGTGCAGCCTTCAGGGGATACGCGTGGGCGCCTGGAGACCGGCGGCGCAGTGCCGTGAGCAGCCAGCCCACCCGCAGGCCCGGGGAGGGGGAGAGCCCTGGGAGGAGGGGGGAGTTGGGGAGTGTGAGGAGTTGGCACTAGTGAGACTGAGCCTGAAATCTTGGAGGAGCCATAAAGCCAATGGCCTGATCCCCCCCGTAGTCATTAAAACCCTTTTGGGGGCATCCGGTGTCCTAGTCACACCCCCATTTGGGTGTTTACATTCTCCCTCCTCCATTCCCAAATGAGGATTCCCCTGCACTTCCTGACACCACATACTGGGCAGTGTTCCTGTAGGCTGTTGTATACTTGCTGCATCTCACCCCAGGGGTGGCTGCATTCCATCACTGTGGGAACAATCCCTGTACAGTATTGGGTGTGGCTGCTAAAACTGCCGCTGGGTCCCCGCTCCTGAACTGGCTGCATTTCAGCCTTGCTCTGTGACCGCTAAGCCCACCCCAGAAGTGGCCACGTTTCAGCCCCAGTGCGCGGTCCCTGGGCTATTAATCTGCTGCCTGCGCCGGGCCCAGAGGAGGCTGCATCCCCGCGTGAGGTGAGGGAACTCTGTGTAATTTGCAGCGTGCTTTTTGATGCATCGAACGGGGAAGCCTCGAGAAATGTACCGGTGGCTCTTAGAAATACAGGGCGTTAGGTAGATCAGAGAACAGCTGCAGGGATAATCAGCAGGTCGGCCGGAGCAGGCCCTTCCTTGCTGCTACTAAACTCTGCTTACCTCTGCAGCGGTGAGTGACCCGTGCGTTGGCCTGGCCTGCGGGGAGACCGCGTGGTGCGGAGAGCAGGCAGGGAGATGGGGCTGTTACTGCTACAGCGCTTCCGAGCCCATCCGAGCGGCGGACTACGGTAAAGAGCAATTTCCGATCCCCTCCTCTCAGCCCCGGTTTCCTTTGACACTCGAGGCGTGGAAGTCTAGTGACGCTTTCCAAGGGAGACGTCCCCTGCCGGGCGACGGCTGCTGTGAATGCCTTGGCTTGGGGAACTTGGGGCAGCGGTGGGATAGCAGATCCCCCAAGGTTACTTCTCTCATCATCACACGGGAGGGGCAGCGATTAGAGCCAAAGAGCAGGGGACGGGGGGCTTGGCGCAGGGTTATTCTGGGGAAAGAGATGGCGACAACGACTGCTCTGGGCTCTCATTCTGGCTCAGACACCAGCTCCCCATGTGTCTCCTAAACGTCCCGAGCCTTTGTCATCCCGGGCGGACTCTGTCTCCCTTCCCTCCCAGACTATCAGCTGACCTGCAGCGGCGGGAACAGCTCCGTGTCCCTGTCCCGCTGCCTGCTCTTCGCCGACGGCTTCCCCCCGGAGGCCTTGCACCTGGCCGACCCCAGCTGCAGCGGCACCCTCGTTGGGGAGAGACTCGTCTTCTACTTCGACAGCAGCCAGCCAAGCTGCGGGACCTCGGTGACGGTGAGGAGGAGGCCGCGCCTGGCGGCTGGTCACAGCCAACGTGGCCATATCTGTGCCCAATACACCCCTGCCAGCGCCCGGCCCACGGGCACGCCCGTGCACCCCTGCCAGCGCCCGGCCACGGGCACGCCCGTGCACCCCTGCCAGCGCCCAGCCCACGGGCACTCCCACATAACCCTACCAACTTTTATAGGGACAGTCCCAATTTTGGGGTCTCTTTCTTATATAGACTCCCCACCCCCTGTCCTGATTTTTCACCCTTGCTGTCTGGTCACCCTAGGTGGGGGGTAATTGGTGCCTGTATAAGACAAAGCCCCAAATATTGGGACTGGCCCTATAAAATCAGGACATCTGGTCACCCTAGCTGGGGAGCGCGTCTCTCCCCCGGGCTGGCAGCGATCCATCTCATCGGGGGGAGCTGCGCAGGGCAGGATGAGCTGCTGTGGCTCCGTGGGTGCCCATCCCTGAGATCAGATGCTGGGCTAACTTCACCATGGTCCGTGGGGCTGGCGGTGGTGCCCAGTGGCCTGTGATCAGACCTGAGGGTTTGCTGCTGCTGTTGCCGCTCTGCACCCCAAGAGGTGGATTTTGGGGTCCTGTCTCCTCCTTTACTGCAGCTGTTGGACCAGCAAGCTGGGGGGTAAGCCAAGCACGGAAGCAGAACTGTGTTGCCATTTAGTCTCTAAGGTGCCACAAGGACTCCTGTTCCTTTTGCTGACACAGACTAACACGGCTGCTACTCTGAGACCTGTCATTTAACAACTCTGTTTGCCAAAAATGCTTGCTCACAATCCTGAATCCAATTTTCAATATTTTTTTAAATCAATCTCTTAGCCAAAACCAGAAAATTAAGTTGTTGACAATTATTTGTACAAGTTTGGTTTGGGGCAGGGAGTGGGCCAGTTTTTATCAGAGAAACAAAAAATGTTGACTGGTTTCCCTCTAGCCCTGTTACTGCTATAGAGAGCCCTCCAACAACTGTAATATGCTCATCGCCTGACTAGTGTCTAGAGTGACCATATGTTGTACTAAGAGTCTCTTGCTTTTTTCCCCAGTGAGTCAGGATAGCTTTTGCCAGCCCTGAGGTTGGGCAGTCAATGTCTTACATTTTCACAATGTTTTGTCCAATTTCATAAAGTAAATACATGGTTACTGTGAGTTAAAAAGGCCAGGGATGCTTCCTTGTGAAGAATCTGTGCAGTAGATCATGCTAGAGCTGTGAAAATGTCAGTTTTTGATGGAACTTTAGAGGCAGTGACTTATCATGTATTTCTGGCAGTGCCCAAAATGTGCTCTTATTGCTAACATCTTTCCAAACAAAAATAAGGCACAATAGGACTTCTGTAAGATTTCTGTGCTACCTTAATCTAGATGAGATGATTCTGTGCTGACTTCATTTTGGTCACTTTGTGCTTTACCTAAGAATAAAACTAGGGTTATATTTTCCTACTGATTGGTAACCCAGCTTATTAAACTGGATAATGCCATTGATCTATTTACAGTATAAGGTTGATATAGAGTTGTAACTAACGTTAAGACTGATGCCCACTCTACATTTAAAACTAAAAAGTGGCTTTGTAAAAATGACATGGGTTTTCACCTCTACTGTGTCTCAGTCAGAGTGGAGCACCTTGTGAGGTGTCTTCACACTAGCTCAAAGTCATAGACTCATGGCTATCCTATATTAGTTATTTTAAATAATATTTCTGATAATCTGACAATAATTTAAACAGTTATTTCTTTAAAAAACACCCTTATAAGTTATGTCGCATCGAAAACAACTTTCCGGGTCCCAAAATGAAAACGGAAAGATGAACTAGGATTAGCTATACAAGCACAGAAGGGTTCTATACTTAAGTTTGTACGTTATGAAAACAACGAAGTTGATCAAGATCATCAAGTAACTGCCGAAGAAAATATTTATGCAGATGAAGCTCAAGAAACGCAACAACACACAGAACAATCATTTGAAACAGATGCAGACACAAAACAAGAAATTACAACAGTTGAAACTGTACTAGCGTGGGATATAGATGACATTGGCACATGGCTGCAATCTTTAAACACGAATTCCGTGCCCTTATATTTGAGAAAGGCCCTGTGAGAATAAAAAGTCTTGAATATCCTAAAGACATTAGAGATAGAAAATTCGCAGAAAACAATTACTACAAAAGACTTTCTAACAGTGAAATTGTCAACAGACGGTGGCTTGTGTACTCTAAATGCAAGGATGCTGTATTTTGTTTCCCATGCAAGATTTTCAATAGTTGCAATTTTAAGATAGCAGCCATGGGTATTAATGATTGGAAAAATCTTAGTCACATATTACTGCAACATGAAAAGGCACCACACCACATTGAAAGTATGCACAAATGGTGTGAACTGAGTGTAAGGTTAAAGAATCAGACAACTCTTGATGCCCAAAATCGAAGATTGCTGGAGTCAGAGAAGCAGCATTGAAGTCGTGTTCTTGAACATCTATTATCTATTGTTGAATATCTATCAACAAACAATCTTGCTTTTAGAGGAAGCGTTGAGAAATTATTCCAGCCCAAAAATGGCTATTTTTTGGGCCTTGTACAACTGCTGGGAAAATTTGACAAAGTGATGAGTGAACATCTCCGAAGAGTAACTGAAAATGAAATACATGACCACTATTTGGGACCAAGAATTCAAAATGAACTGATCATGCTAATGGGTGATAAAGTGAGAGACAAAATTGTTTCATTGGTTTCTTTGGCAAAATATTTTGCTGTAATTCTAGATTGCACTCCGGACATAAGTGATCAAGAACAGATGTCGTTAGTAGGGAGATTTGTCGACATTAGCGATTCAGCACAGATTACAGTTAAGGAATCGTGTATCACTTTTTTAGCAGTAGAAGAAGTAGTTTTCCAATACTGTAAATTTATGTTTGTGTTGCTAAGAGCAAGTCAGGCATAGGGGCACCCGTTTAATAATCCCACCTAGGGCACCATAAATCCTAAGGACGGCCCTGAACGCGAGTTGGTAGATATTGGTGCAAATGCCGCCCCCCCTCGCCCGGTGGAGTGTCCTCTTTTTTGAATGTTCAAACATGGTAACCCTACTCACCAGGCAGGTATGAGAGAAGGGAGGTGACAAGTGACCACTGTTCCCTCTAAGCTGTGCGCGTGTGCGCACGCACACAAATTCGAAACCCTGCGCACACGGCAAAACACCGTGCACACAAAAATTTGCACAGAAGCACAATTTGTATAGAAGACATTTTTTGCGCACACGGCCTGTCAAAAATTAGAGGGAACATTGCAAGTGCCGCGTGTTCTGTGCAAAAGAGGCGTGTGCCAGGGCCGTGGGCGCCCTGCCACGGCGGGACGGGGAGCTCTGCCCCGACAGCAGCCATGTGGATCCTGGGCGTGGAGGGACCCGGCTCCCGCCAATGCTGCTGCTTCTGTGCCCCCAACAGGTCAACGCCAGCCACGCCACATACTCCAACGAGGTGCAGGGCCGGGTGGGCAACACCTACGGAGGGGTGATCAGCCGGGACAGGCTCCTCTTCCTGCACTTCTCCTGCGCCCAGCCACTGAGCATCAACCTGTCCGTCCCGGTGGCCGTCCAGCCCATCCAGGAGTGAGTAGGAGCCAGCAGGAGACTGGGCGCCCCCCCTCAGTGCCCCCTGCAGCCCTCTGCCTTGGGGATCCCGGAGCCCCTGGCCCTCGGTGCCCCATCTCACGGCCCACAGGGCTGCTTCCACCCGCTGCTTCGCAGGCTCCTTGCACAGCACCACTTCCTGCCACCCTTCGGTCCCACCCCCCACTTGGGCTGCGCCGGTTCCTGCTCCCGCTGGGTCCTGCCCTCCTTGGCCTGCGCCGGTTCCCTCCCGCCCTGGGTCCTGCTCCCCTTGTGCTGTGCCGGTTCCCACCACCCCTGGATCCCGTCCCCTTTGCCAGTTCCTGCAACCCCCTGGGTCCCGTCCCCCTTGGGCTGCGCCAGTTCCCACCACCCCTGCGTCCCGCCCACTTTGCCAGTTCCTGCCACCCCTTGGGTCTCACTCCCCTTGGGCTGCTCCGGTTCCCACCACCCCTGAATCCCCGTGTCTTGCACTGCGCCTTCCTGTGACCCCTGGGGGCACCTGCCTTGCACTGGGCCATTCCTGTGACTCGTGGTCCCGCGTCCCCTTGAACCCCTCTGGTTCACAGGCCCCTTTGTTCCCACCTCCCCTTTCTCCGCACTGGTCCCTGTGACCTCTGGTTCCCACCTCCCCAGGCATCCCACTGGTTCCCACCTCCCCAGGCACCCCGCTGGTTCCCACCTCCCCAGGCATCCCACTGGTTCCCACCTCCCCAGGCACCCCGCTGGTTCCCACCTCCCCTAGCATCCCACTGGTTCCCACCTCCCCTAGCATCCCGCTGGTTCCCACCTCCCCAGGCACCCTGCTGGTTCCCACCTCCCCAAGCATCCCGCTGGTTCCCACCTCCCCAGGCATCCCGCTGGTTCCCACCTCCCCTAGCATCCCGCTGGTTCCCACCTCCCCAGGCACCCCGCTGGTTCCCATCTCCCCTAGCATCCCCCTGGTTCCCACCTCCCCTGGCACCCCGCTGGTTCCCACCTCCCCTAGCATCCCACTGGTTCCCACCTCCCCAGGCACCCCGCTGGTTCCCATCTCCCCTAGCATCCCCCTGGTTCCCACCTCCCCTGGCACCCCGCTGGTTCCCACCTCCCCTAGCACCCCGCTGGTTCCCACCTCCCCTAGCATCCCTCTGGTTCCCACCTCCCCTGGCACCCCGCTGGTTCTCATGTACCCTTGAACCCCGCTGGTTCCCGTGACCCCTCGTTCCCCAGCCCCTTTGCACCAGGCTGGCTCCTGCCCCCCCGCGTTCCTTGCAGCTCCTGGCCCTTTATCAGCTCCCACAACCCGTTTGCTGCCGTTGCCCGCTGGTGCCACTAGTGCTCCACCCCGCTGCCGATACCTTACTTGTCTGTGTTGTGTCTCTTCTGTTCTCCCCTCCTTCCGTAGTGTGGTTAACACAACCCTCCCCGCCGGCCAAGGGAGCTACCTGACCACCCTGCTCCTGTACCGAGACCCCCGGTACAGCAAACCCTTCACCCGGAGCCCCGTCCCTCTCACCGTCAACCGCCGGGTCTACGTGGGCATCAGGGTGTCGGGGCTGGACCCCAGCCACTTCGTGCTGACCTTGTCATCGTGCTGGGCCACCCCGGAGAGAGACCCCTCCTCCAGCGTCCGCTGGGATCTCATCAGCGACCAGTGAGCAGCTGCCCCGTCTGCATCACTTCACCTAGTGGGGGGGTGGGGGCAGAACAGGGGCTGGGCACCAGGACTCCTGGGTTCTCTCCCCAACTCTGGGAGGGGAGTGGGGCATGGTGGGTTTGCGGGGGGGAGCTGGGAGTCCGGACTCCTGGGTTCTATCCCCAGTGCTGGGAGGGCAGTGGGGCGTGGTGGGTTAGAGGCGGGAGCTGGGAGTCTGGACTCCTGGGTTCTATCCCTGGCTCTAGGAGGGGAGTGGGGCATGGTGGGTTGGGGGGGGGGCTGAGAGCCAGGACTCCTGGGTTCTCTCCCCAGTGCTGGGAGGGGAGTGGGGCATGGTGGGTTTGCGGGGGGGAGCTGGGAGTCCGGACTCCTGGGTTCTATCCCCAGTGCTGGGAGGGCAGTGGGGCGTGGTGGGTTAGAGGCAGGAGCTGGGAGTCTGGACTGCTGGGTTCTATCCCTGGCTCTGGGAGGGGAGTGGGGCTTGGTGGGTTGGGTTGGGTTGTGGGGGGGAGGGAGGAAGCTGCAGTCGCCGAGTAGAGCTGGCTAGCTGTGTCTTGCCTGCTGCTAGTGCCGTGTCCGGTTGACCCCGTGCCCTGTCCCTCCCCCAGGTGCCCCAGCCTGCGGGACGGCACCGTGACGGTGGAGGAGGACGGTGTCTCCACCATCGGCCGCTTCTCCTTCAACATCTTCCAGTTCATCCCAGAGCTGGAGCTGGTGTATCTGCACTGCCGCGTCCGGCTCTGCAGCCCCCAGGCGGCCACCTGCACCAGGGTGAGTGAGCCGGGGGCAGCGGGACCCTCCCCCTCCACCCCAGGGAGGGGATCTGCTCTGAGACTCCCGGGAGAACCTCCCCAGGGGCGCTAAGTGGCCGACCGGCAGCAGCCTCCCTTCCTGCTGGCTGGACACAGCTGCCCCTCCCCAGAGGTGGCTGCATTTCAGGGCCAGGCAAGCTGTCCCCAGCAGCGTTGCCATGTGGGGGAGGGATAGCTCAGTGGTTTGAGCATTGGCCTGCTAAACCCAGGGTTGTGAGTTCAATCCTTGAGGGGGCCATTTGGGGATCTGGGGCAAAAATTGGGGATTGGTCCTGCTTTGAGCAGGGGGTTGGACTAGATGACCTCCTGAGGTCCCTTCCAACCCTGATGATCTATGAGCTGCCCCTCCCCAGAGGTGGCTGCATTCCCACCTAACCAGGCTGCCATGTGCTTTGCCGTGGTGTCTGAACCACTGGGCCCTGTGCCAAGGAGCCTCTTGCTACCCCCGTGCGGGGTGACTCTGGCGTGCCCCCGAGCGCTCAGCGCGGTGACCGGGCTCTGTTCTCCCCCTGCAGCCCTGCGCCGGGCCCGGCTCTGCTGTGCAGGGCAGGAAGCCTCCCTCGGGGGTCGTGTCCGCCGGCCCGTTCCTGAAGTACGACGAAGCTGCCGACCAAGGTGATTGGCAGCTGCCACCAGCTGCCCCCTGGGTCTGAGGCTCGGGGTCTCCCTGGGGCTGGTGGCACCCAGCACCCAGCTGCTCCGGGCGTTTACCCGCAGTCCCAGGACACGCCAGTAGAGGGCAGGGGACACGCGCTCTGGGCCCCGAGGTCAGAGCAGAAGCTTTCTGGGGGGAGCCCAGACCTGGAATGACGGGAGTGACCGGTCTGGGGATTGAGGGGCGTTGGCAGGGCTGCGGGGCGGGGCCGCAGTCTGGGGCTGGGAGAGCAGGGGGCTGCGGGTCGGGAGTGAGGGGCACCAGCCACACTGTTGTGGGGAACCCAGGCCTGGGAGAGCAGGGGGCTGCGGGTCAGGAGTGAGGGGCACCAGCCGCGCTGTTGTGGGGAACCCAGGGCTGGGAGAGCAGGGGGCTGCGGGTCGGGAGTGAGGGGCACCAGCCGCGCTGTTGTGGGGAACCCAGGCCTGGGAGAGCAGGGGGCTGCGGGTCGGGAGTGAGGGGCACCAGCCGCGCTGTTGTGGGGATCCCAGGCCTGGGAGAGCAGGGGGCTGCGGGTCGGGAGTGAGGGGCACCAGCCGCGCTGTTGTGGGGAACCCAGGCCTGGGAGAGCAGGGGGCTGCGGGTCGGGAGTGAGGGGCACCAGCCGCGCTGTTGTGGGGAACCCAGGCCTGGGAGAGCAGGGGGCTGCGGGTCGAGAGTGAGGGGCACCAGCCGCGCTGTTGTGGGGAACCCAGGCCTGGGAGAGCAGGGGGCTGCGGGTCGGGAGTGAGGGGCACCAGCCGCGCTGTTGTGGGGATCCCAGGCCTGGGAGAGCAGGGGGCTGCGGGTCGGGAGTGAGGGGCACCAGCCTTGCTGGGTCTCGTTACCTCCCCACCCTGGGGCTGAGCGCCTTATGGGCCTGGCTTTTCCCCCTCCCCGGTGGCCCGGCCCCAGGCCCGTGCTGGGCCCCCAGCCCCGGGGGGGACTCTGCCCCTCACAGCGCCCCCGGCTGGTGAGGGGAACTGACGGCTCTACCTCTCTCTTCGCAGGGCTGGAGCTGGCCAGCGGGCTCCCTCGCCCCACCACCTGCTCCCCACTGCTGCTGCTCGGCTCCGCCTGCCTGCTCCTCGCCGGAGCCCCCTGAGCCTGGGCGGGGGCTCCCTGGGGGATCCTCCCCCCCCCCCACAGACCAGGCTGCTGGGGGCAAGGCCTCAGCGCGCACTGGGGGGGCCGGGGGGGCAGTCGGCCGGTCAGCGCTCTGGGAAGAGGGGCTGGTGTGGAGCCTGCCATGGTGGATTCCCCTCCCTGGGCTGCTCCCCTGCCCCCCCAGAACCCGCACCGGGACACCGCCAGGCCACGCCCCCTCCTGGGCGGGGCATAAACTCCCAGCACCTGAAGGGGGAGCCTGGGAGAAGCCAGGGAACCCCAGTGCCCCCAAACGGCCTGTTCCCGCTCTGGCTCCGGCCTGTTCCCGCTCCGGCTCCGGGCAAATAAAGTGAGTGCGGAGAATCCCTGGGCTGTGACCGAGCCTGGCGTCGCCGCAACAGGGCAGGCGGCTGGAGCGGGGGCTGGGAGCCAGGACTCCTGGGTTCTCTCTCCAGCTCTGGGAGGGGAGGGGGGCTGAGGGTCAGAGTGGGGGGCGGGGCTAGGACCCAGGACTCCTGGGTTCTGGCTCTGGCTGTGCCCTTGGTCATGTCCTTTCCCCCGGGCGCTTCGCTGCCCCTCTGTAAAATGAGCCTCCCCCTTTGGCTGGGCTGAGGCTGTCAGTCACGCGCCAGCCCCCCGTGAGCAGGGGTGGCCGGGGGCTCCACGCCTGAACGTCCCTGCACTGTGTGCCCCGGCCCCAGCGCTAAGCCGCCCGGCGCGCCACAACAAACCCGCCTGCCAGCAACAATGCACTAATAAACCTCTCCCCCAGCCAGCAACCCTACAATAACAAACGCCCCCCCCAGCCAGCAGCCCTACACTAACAAACCCCTCCCCCAGCCAGCAACCCTACACTAACAAACCCCTCCCCCAGCCAGCAGCCCTACACTAACAAACCCCTCCCCCAGCCAGCAACCCTACAATAACAAACCCCTCCCCCAGCCAGCAGCCCTACACTAACAAACCCCTCCCCCAGCCAGCAACCCTACAATAACAAACCCACATGCACAGCCCTACAATGACCAACAGGTGCAGCCTCAGCATGTGCGACAGGCCCCCCGCACAACCCCGTGCCCGTATCCCCATGCTCCCTAATGCCCCCACATCGCACTGGTGGGGGCAGGACCAGTGCCAAGCCGTGTGCTCGGGCACCCCCAGCCCCAGGGACCCCCTGCTCCAGCTCCCTTGGGCCAGGAAAGGGGCCGCGGTGACGGGGAAATACGCCGGGGCGGGGGTTGGGGGTGTCGTTCGGCCCGAGGCCTGGGCGTGAGCTGGGCCCGGAGCCCAGCCCCGGGGTCAGGCCGGGGACAGGCAGGGAGGGGTGCAGCTCACGCTGGGGCGTTGAGCAAGCGCTGGGAGGGGCGGGGGCTGCGTCAGGACAAGCGAACCCCCCCCCTGCCACCCGCCCCAGCGGCTGTGGGACCTGAGCAGGGGTGGGGGGAGGCCAAGGCGGGGGGGGGGGGGGGGGGTCGACTTTCTGGTGCAGACCCAGGTCCAGGCTCCGGTGGCACCTGCCCCTCTGATGCCCAGACCCCAACGCAGCCCGTGGGCCCTGCTCGCCGGGGCATCATGGGAAGCGGAGCCCTGGCCAGGCTCCCAGCTCCGCCCCACGGATCCGGCTCCACCTTCCCTGCCCCCACACAGCAACCTGGCCAGCTGGAAACTATGGGAGAGTGCTGGGAAAGCACAGCTGGGCTGGTGCTCCTCACTCCCGACCCGCAGCCCCCCCCCACCCCCCCAGCTGGGCTAGTGCTCCTCACTCCTGACCCGCAGCCCCCCCCCCACCCCCCCAGCTGGGCTAGTGCTCCTCACTCCTGACCCGCAGCCCCCCCCCCCCAA
Organism: Macrochelys suwanniensis; assembly: GCA_033296515.1. Taxonomy (NCBI): domain Eukaryota; kingdom Metazoa; phylum Chordata; order Testudines; family Chelydridae; genus Macrochelys; species Macrochelys suwanniensis. Next base: position 4,882,174 of record CM065795.1, read on the forward strand.
CGTACCCACCCCACCCCCACAGCTGTGCTGGTGCTCTTCACTCCCGACCCGCAGCCCCCCCCCCCACCCCCCCACCTGCTGAGGCATGAGACGGGAGGTTCTGACCCAGGTCACCCAGAACTGAAAGGACAGAACCCAGGAGTCCTGGCTCCCAACCCCCCGCCCCCCTCTAACCACTAGACCCCCACTCCCCTCCATGGGTCGTCCACCCTCTAGACACCTGACTGGCTGCCGTGTCCTGGTGCCAGGGCGGTGGCCGGGGCTCAGGGAGCAGAGCCCCAGGAGGGGGTGAGCTGCTCCCACACGAACTGCCCCAGCTCTGCCCTGGAGGGGCCCCTTGGGGGTGGGGGGTGGGGGGGAAGGGAGAGCCGCTCCCCATGAACCAGCCCAGCCACTGTTAACATGGGACCCGCACGGGACCCACTCCGCAGGGAGCAGGGCAGAGACCCACTGAGCTCAGAGCGGTCCCTGAGCCAGCCAGGAGCTGGGTCGGAGCCGGCACCCCCTAGAGGGGAAAGGCCCCGTGCCCCATTCCCCACCCCCGAGCCAGCCAGTCCCCTCCTGGCCTGTTCTCCTTGGGGCTGGCGGCTCTGTGTGGGGCAGGCGGGTCCCGGGGCAGGGAGGGGGCCCCACATTGTTGCCAGGTTTTATCATCGGCTCCCAGAATTTCCTGTGGAGGCAGAACAAAGGCTGGGCCGGAGCCGCCCCCCGCCCGGCTTTCAATGGAGCCTTGTGCGGCCGCCAGCGCCGGACAATGGGCCTCTGTGCGCGGCTGGGCCGGGGGAGCCCCATGGGGCCGGGGTCAGCAGAAACCAGCGTGTGCCCGGGCTGGGGACCGGGCAGCAGCCATGAGAGCCAGGAAACCCCACTGCCCCCTTTGCCCAGAGTCCAGCCCCCCTTCCCCCACAGCCGTGTCCTGCCCCTTCCCCCACAGCCCTGCCCCCCTGCAGGGCCCCAGCCCCCCTTCCCCCACAGCCGTGTCCTGCCCCTTCCCCCACAGCCCTGCCCCCCTGCAGGGCCCCGGCCCCCCTTCCCCCACAGCCGTGTCCTGCCCCCTTTCCCCCCACAGCCCTGCCCCCTTCAGGGCCCTGGCCCCCCCTTCCCCCACAGCCCTGCCCCCCTGCAGGGCCCCGGCCCCCCTTCCCCCACAGCCCAGCCCCCTTTCCCCCACAGCCATGTCCTGCCCCCTTCCTCCACAGCCCTGCCCCCCTGCAGGGCCCTGGCCCCCCTTCCCCCACAGCCCAGCCCCCTTTCCCCCCACAGCCCTGCCCCCCTGCAGGGCCCTGGCCCCCCTTCCCCCACAGCTGTGTCCTGCCCCCTTCCCCCACAGCCCTGCCCCCCTGCAGGGCCCCGGCCCCCCTTCCCCCACAACCCAGCCCCCTTTCCCCCACAGCCGTGTCCTGCCCCCTTCCCCCACAGCCCTGCCCCCCTGAAGGGCCCCGGCCTCCCTTCCCCCACAGCCCAGCCCCCTTTCCCCCCACAGCCCTGCCCCCCTGCAGGGCCCTGGCCCCCCTTCCCCCACAGCTGTGTCCTGCCCCCTTCCCCCACAGCCCTGCCCCCCTGCAGGGCCCCGGCCCCCCTTCCCCCACAACCCAGCCCCCTTTCCCCCACAGCCGTGTCCTGCCCCCTTCCCCCACAGCCCTGCCCCCCTGAAGGGCCCCGGCCTCCCTTCCCCCACAGCCCAGCCCCCTTTCCCCCCACAGCCCTGCCCCTCTGCAGGGACCTGGCCCCCCTACCCCCACAGCCCAGCCCCCGTGCAGGACCCATGCCCCCTTTTCCCCACAGCCCAGCCCTCCTGCAGGGCCCTTGCCCCCTTTTCCCCCACAGCCCAGCCCTCCTGCAGGGCCCTTGCCCTCCTTTCCCCCCACATCCCAGTCCCCCTGCAGGGCCCTTGCCCCCTTTTCCCCACAGCCCAGCCCTCCTGCAGGGCCCCTGCCCCCTTTTCCCCCACAGCGCAGCCCCCCTGCAGGGCCCCTGCCCCCTCCCCCCACAGCCCAGCACCCCAGATGCTGATATCTGCAGACAATTTTTGCGGATCGGATGCGCATACACACTTTCATATCCGCGCAGGGCTCTACCAATCCGCAGCCCACCCACCCCCTCCCCCCCCGCTCTGCCTGGTGCCCCCACTGCTGACCCACAGCCCCCTGCTAGCCCAGCCCTGCCCTGCCCCCCCCCAGCTCTGCCCAGAGCCACAAAGGGGTGCAGACGGCCAGGCAGAGGGCCAGAAGAGGGTCTGAGGGTCCGTGCTGCTCCTGGTTTTACAGTAAGCTGGTGAAAGGAAGCAACTGAGGGTGAAAGTCAATTTTGGGGCATCCAGGCCCCATGTGTGGGGGAGGCCGAAGGCCCCGCACAGCTCCTGCCCCCACCAGCAGGGGGTGGCGGCGTCTGGGGCGGGGGGGGGTCTCCTCTGATCTCCCTGCAGGGGGCCGGGTGGGAGCTGTCAGGGCAGGATCTGTCCCGGGCTCCTCCCCCCGACCCCAGGCCTCTGCCTTTAAATGTTGAGCTGTTCCCACAGTGCAGAGCCAGGCGGGGCAGCCAGGGCTGGCGCTGTGCCCCAAATTCCTGCACGGGCTTCCCCAGGGGACTGGCACCAGCCCCACTCCCCCCGCGGCAAAGGGGTCTCAAACAGGCAGCCAAGAGCTGGTGAGGAGGGGCAGAGACTGGCCAGCGGCTTCCACTGAACAGCTGCACGGGCAGGGAGGGCACGGCCGGTGCTGGGATGCAGCCACCTCTGGGTGGAGCAGCTGGGGAACAGCTGCACATAACGCTGCAAACGTTCAGGCCAGGAAGTGAGGGATCCAGCTGATGGGGATTTGCATGAGCTGCAGTTTGGACGTGACACAGAGACACTGCCCAGGCCAATCTATCTGCAGTGTCCCCACAGCACGGTGCCCCTTCCTGAGCCCCCAAAGCACAGCCCCCCCCGCCGAGCCCCCAAAGCACAGCCCCCCCTGCTGAGCCCCCAAAGCCCAGCACCCCCACTGAGCCCCCAAAGCCCAGCCCCCCCTGCTGAGCCCCCAAAGCCCAGCCCCCCCTGCTGAGCCCCCTGTTCCCTGCAGAACAGCGCCCCCTACTGAGCCCCCCACCCTGCTCCCTGCAGCACAGCGCCCCTGCCCCGCTCCCTGCAGCACAGCGCCCCCGTCACGGACTCACAGGTCGTGCCCACTCTTGGCCCCGTACGGTCCCTGGGGGGAACCCCTTCAGTGCAACAGCCCTTCTCGGGGGTCCACCCTCTCTCAGGGGTTAAGTCCCTCTCTCCTGGAGCCGCACCTCTCTGAGCCTTAGCACGCCTGTCTCTCGCCGGGGGCCCCCTCAGGGATTCTCCTCGCTCTGGACCCCCGGGGCCCCTCCATGCACCACCCTGGTCTCTAGAGCAGAGCGACTCTCAGCCAGCGTAACACAGGAGGGTTTATTCAGCGTCTGAACCCAGCACAGGACTCTCAGGCCTGGCCTCCCTCAGCACCGTGCATCTAAGTCTCTCCTGCATCCAGGTGGGCTCTGCCTGCTCCCTCTCCAGTCCAGCAGCCCCCCTGCTTCCAGCTGGGCATCCGATATCACCTCCCCCAAGTCCCGCCTCTCTCCATTGTCTTCTCTCCTGGTAAACAGGGTCGCCTGGGCCCCCTCTCCCCTCTTCTGTCCTCTGGCCCCCTCTGGCTGGAACCGGCTGGTCAGGTCACCAGGGTCCTCTCTCCCCAGCCCATTGTCCTCCCACTGGGGCTCTGGGGCGGGCGTGAGGGACACCGGCAGGGCTGTGACTCCAGAGCCGGGCCTCCCGGTCACCAGGTCACCAGCCGCGGGGGTCTCCATTCTCCAGGCCGTTCGCTGGCCCTCTGTGACCACAAACTCCCTCTCCCATCACCTCGTTAAACCAGCAACACCCGTGGAAACTGAGTCCCACCTGCTCTGCATGCAAACCATTGAAAACAAGAAAAGCCCCTGCTTCATCAGAGCCCCCTGCTGACCCCCTGCCCCGCTCCCCACAGCACAGCGCCCCCTGCTACCCCCCTGCCCCACTCCCCGCAGCACAGCGCCCCCTGCTAACCCCCCGCCCCGCTCCCCGCAGCACAGCGCCCCCTGCTGACCCCCTGCCCCGCTCCCCGCAGCACAGCGCCCCCTGCTGACCCCCTGCCCCGCTCCCCGCAGCACAGCGCCCCCTGCTGACCCCCCGCCCCGCTCCCCGCAGCACAGCGCCCCCTGCTAACCCCCCGTCCCGCTCCCCGCAGCACAGCGCCCCCTGCTAACCCCCCGTCCCGCTCCCCGCAGCACAGCGCCCCCTGCTAACCCCCCGTCCCGCTCCCCGCAGCACAGCGCCCCCTGCTAACCCCCCGTCCCGCTCCCTGCAGCACAGCGCCCCCTGCTAACCCCCTGCCCCGCTCCTCGCAGCACAGCGCCCCCTGCTGACCCCCCGTCCCGCTCCCCGCAGCACAGCGCCCCCTGCTGACCCCCCGTCCCGCTCCCTGCAGCCCAGTGCCCCCTGCTGACCCCCCCGCCCCGCTCCCTGCAGCCCAGAGCCCCCTGCTGACCCCCTGCCCCGCTCCCTGCAGCCCAGCGCCCCCGCTGACCCCCTGCCCCGCTCCCTGCAGCCCAGCGCCCCCTGCTGACCCCCCGTCCTGCTCCCTGCAGCACAGCACCCCCTACTGAGCCCCCGCCCCGCTCCCCGCAGCACAGCGCCCCCTGCTGACCCCCTGCCCCGCTCACTGCAGCACAGCGCCCCCTGCTGACCCCTCGTCCCGCTCCCTGCAGCACAGCGCCCCCTGCTGACCCCCCGCCCCGCTCCCTGCAGCACAGCGCCCCCTGCTTACCCCCCGCCCCGCTCACTGCAGCACAGCGCCCCCTACTGACCCCCCGCCCCGCTCCCTGCAGCACAGCGCCCCCTGCTGACCCCTCGTCCCGCTCCCTGCAGCACAGCGCCCCCTGCTGACCCCCCGCCCCGCTCCCTGCAGCACAGCGCCCCCTACTGACCCCCCACCCCGCTCCCTGCAGCACAGCGCCCCCTGCTGACCCCCCGCCCCGCTCCCTGCAGCACAGCACCCCCTACTGACCCCCCGCCCTGCTCCCTGCAGCACAGCGCCCCCTGCTTACCCCCCGCCCCGCTCACTGCAGACAGCGCCCCCTGCTTACCCCCCGCCCCGCTCACTGCAGCACAGCACCCCCTGCTGACCCCCCTGCCCCGCTCACTGCAGCCCAGCGCCCCCGCTGACCCCCTGCCCCGCTCCCTGCAGCACAGCACCCCCTGCTGACCCCCTGCCCCGCTCCCTGCAGCACAGCGCCCCCTGCTGACCCCCCCGCCCTGCTCCCCGCAGCACAGCTCCCCCTACTGAGCCCCCGCCCTGCTCCCCGCAGCACAGCGCCCCCTGCTGACCCCCCGCCCCGCTCCCTGCAGCATAGTGCCCCCTGCTGACCCACCGCCCCGCTCCCTGCAGCACAGCGTCCCCTGCTTACCCCCCGCCCCGCTCCCTGCAGCACAGCGTCCCCTACTGACCCCCCACCCCGCCCCCTGCTTACCCCCCGCCCCGCTCCCTGCAGCACAGCACCCCCTACTAACCCCCCGCCCCGCTCCCTGCAGCACAGCGCCCCCTGCTTACCCCCCGCCCCGCTCACTGCAGACAGCGCCCCCTGCTTACCCCCCGCCCCGCTCCCTGCAGCACAGCGCCCCCTGCTTACCCCCCACCCCGCTCACTGCAGCCCAGCGCCCCCTGCTGACCCCCCGCCCCGCTCCCTGCAGCACAGCACCCCCTACTGACCCCCCGCCCCGCTCCCTGCAGCCCAGCGCCCCCTGCTGACCCCCCGCCCCGCTCCCTGCAGCACAGCGCCCCCTGCTGAGCCTGGCTTCTCCTGCCAGCTGTAGAAGGGGAGTTGGGCTCTAGTGTGTAGAGCCAGGCTCCAGCTGCCCCTGCTCTAACTACTAGGCCCAAGGGCTGGAACAGTTTGTATCATGGGGATGCTGAGATCCATTGAATCAATCTGTAAATCCCATATAATATGGAAACCGCTTCAAGATGAGGGTGGTGCAGCATCCCCCGCACTCCTAGTTCCCGCACCTCTGACTAGACCCCAACGCCCCGCCCTGACCCGGGGAGAGAGCCCAGGCGTCTCGGCTCCCAGCAGATGATCCATCCTGCCCACAGCGGTCCCGTGTTACTGGAATGGTGGTCCCCAGTCCTGCTGCTGGCGCCCCCATGGCAGGGCTGCCGGTGCCCATCAGCGGCTCTTGAACCTTTCGCAGCGTCAGCTGCAGCACCGGCCCGGCCCGGCCCTCCCGCTTTATCTCCGGGGGCCAGGCTGTGCCAGGGCTCTGGCTGCTGGGCAACGTCAACATCCGGGAACGGCAAATATGGAGCAGGGAGGGAACGTCCTGAACACGCAGACAACGGGGACCTGCTCCCGGCCCTGGGCTCCCTGCCGGTGCCCCTCACTCCCGACCCGCAGCCCCCGCCGGCCCAGTCCCGCCGGCCCCCCTCACTCCCGCCCCACAGCCCCGCCGGCCCAGTCCTGCCAGCCCCCTCACTCCCACCCCACAGCCCCGCCGGCCCAGTCCTGCCAGCCCCCCTCACTCCTGCCCAAGAGCCCCGCTGGTCCCCCCAACTCCCAACCCGCAGCCCCCACCAGCCCAGCCCTGCCGGCCCCCCTCACTCCCGCCCCAGAGCCCCAGCCCTGCCGACCCCCTCACTCCCGCCCCACAGCCCCCCTCACTCCCGCCCCACAGCCCCGCCGGCCCCCCTCACTCCTGCCCCACAGTCCCTGTCAGCCCAGCCCTGCTGGTGTCCCTCACTCCCGCCCCACAGCCCCCCAGCCCAGTCCTGCCAGCCCCCTCACTCCCGCTGCACAGCCCCGTCGGCCCAGTCCTGCCAGCCCCCTCACTCTCGCCGCACAGCCCCGCCGGCCCAGTCCTGCCAGCCCCCTCACTCCCGCCCCAGAGCCCCGCCGGCCCAGCCCTGCCGACCCCCTCACTCCCGCCCCACAGCCCCGACAGCCCCCCTCACTCCCGCCCCACAGCCCCGGCGGCCCCCCTCACTCCCGCCCCACAGTCCCTGTCAGCCCAGCCCTGCTGGTGTCCCTCACTCCCGCCCCACAGACCCGCCGGCCCAGTCCTGCCAGCCCCCTCACTCCCGACTCGCAGCCCGCACCAGCCCAGCCCCACCAGCCCCCCTCACTCCCGACTCGCAGCCCCCACCGGCCCAGCCCCGCCGGCCCCCCTCACTCCTGCCCCACCGCTCCACTGGCCCAGCCAGCCCTGCCCTGCCAGCGCTCCTCACTCCCGACCTGCAGCCATTACTAGACCCGGAATCCCACATTGAATGTTGACTTCTAGCACGCTGCATAATCCTGCAATTCTGTTACCCACAGCCATCCAGGAACTCAGGGCCCCCCACCCCCACTCCCCTCACAGAGCCAGGGCAAGAACCCAGGAGTCCTGGCTCCCAGCCTGCCTGCTGTAACCCCCCAGACCCCACTCCCCTCACAGAGCTGGGGAGAGGACCCAGGAGTCCTGGCTCCCACTCTGACACTTTGCAGCACTGACATAGAAGAGGGGACCACTCAGAGACCTCCAAACTCATCTCCCTGATGCCCGGCCCCCGAGGGGCTGCCCGATCCCTGCTGCGGTGCCTGGATCCGCTCCTCCCTGGCTGAGGATCTAGGCTCAACCCTCCCTCCCCCAGCCCAGGCAGCCAGACCTGTCCCCACCTGCCTGGGTGTGGTCTGGGCCCTGCCCTACTTAACCAGCTGAGCCAGGGGAGGGCTGAGCTGTGCTGCTTGTGCCTAGCTGCTGTTGCTGCTCTGGGTAAGTTGCCTGGTGCTGCCCTCGCTGGGCTGGGGGATCCAGGTCCTTGGGTGGAGCTGTACTGCTGGGGGTAGATTGTCTGGGTGTGGGGCAGGCTGCCCTGGGCGTTGGGGTGAATGTGCTGAATGCCTGGCTTTGATTCCTGGCTTGGCTGCTGGCACCCTAGGCTGGCCTTGCTCTGTGCCTCAGTTTTCCCCATCTGGAAAGTGGAGAGGATCATCTGCCCTGTAGCAAGTTAAAATGCTACAGGAGGGATGCTGGGTTGCAGGGGGTCTGTGCGGTGCCTGGTGGGAAGGAGGGGGTGGGGTGCTGGGGGGGGGGGGGAGAGGAAGTCTGTGGTGCTGGGGGAGGGGTCTGTTTGGTGCCTGGTGGGGGCTGGAGAGGGTGCAGTATTTCCCATTACGTCCTCAGAGGATCCTGGAGGCTGGGGCTGCCCCTCCCCCGTGTCAATGGCTGTTCTGGGTGGGCTGCTCAGCGCTGAGGGACTCGCGCTCTGGGGTCCTGGCGGTAGGGTGACCAGATGTCCCGATTTTATAAGCCTTTACCCCCAATTGGGGATTCTGCAGATTATGTATTTCTTACGTCATTCGATCCTAAACCGAACTTCGCTCCCCTTGATAATCTGTGCCTTGTTCCCTGATAACCAGAAACTTCTATGCTTAAACTCTGTACCGTTGCTTTTATTTTTAACATTATCTTAATAAAATTCTTAAATCCTGCTCCCACCCACCCCTAGCTGGGGGCTAACGGGTCACTGCTCTAGGGGCTCGCCTAGAAACCCGATTAGCCTGGGCCAGGCTGCGCCCTCAGCCTCCCAGCTCCTGCCAGCAAGAGGGCGAGAACCCAGGTGTCCTGGCTTCCAGCCCCTGTGCTCTAACCCCCACTCACCTCCACAAGGCAGGGAAAGAACCCAGGCATCCTGGTCCCAGCCCCTGTGCTCTACTCCCTAGACCCCACTCTCCTCCCCAAGCCAGGGAAAGAACCCAGGGGTCCTGGCTCCCCGCTAGCCCCCTCCCCTCCCCAGGGCAGAGCTGTGGTGGGTTGGACCCTTTGCTGCCCTGGGGCAGGGCAGAAAGAGAGGACCCGGGGAGGTTGGTTTCTATGGGCCGCACCCTGGCCTGGCTCCCTCTGCAGCGGGCTCAGCCAGCTCTGTTGAGGCCCCAGGCTGGGGAGGGGCCCTAACCCTGGAATCCGCCCACCCAGGGAATCCTGCCAGCCCAGGCCTGGTCTCCCTCCAGCTCCCACAGCCCCAGCTGGGAGTGGCTGTCCTAGCTGGGGGCATTCTGGGGGGAGGGCTTAGTGGGTGAGAGTGTGTGTGTGGTGGGGAGGAGAGCAGGCTGGGAGCCTGAGGGGAGTCAAGTGGTTAGAACAGGAGGAGGGGGCACTGGGAGCCAGGACTCCTGGGTTCTACCCCTGGCTTTGGGAGGGGAGCAGAGTGGGGCTGAGCGGTTGGGGGGGCTGGGAGCCAGGACTCCTGGGTTCTACCCCTGGCTCTGGGAGGGGAGGAGATGGCTGAGCGCAGCGGGCCAGGCGCTGACAGCAGGTGGATGAAACCAGACTAATCCAGACTAGCCAAAGGATCTGTTTGCTCCTGGGAGAGGAATTCACCTTTGGCACAATGGCCCTAGGGGTGGGGCAGGTTCTCCCTCGCTTGGAGACAGGGTGGCCTAGTGGGTACCTTGGATTGAGTCCTGGTCCTTCTCTGTGCCTCAGTTTCCCCAGTTGTACTGGGAGATGGTGATATTGGCCTGCTCAGAGCCCTACTGATGAAGTGCTAGGTGGGGGCTGGGGGCCATCCTGACACCCAGACTGGGTATCTGGGGCTTGAGTCCCTGGGACGTCCTACTGGGGTGACTCGACCCGGGCAGTTCAATGGCTCCAGCTGTCCCAGCCCTGCCCTTGGGCACCCTCCATCCAGGGGGCAGAGCCGAACCCTGGCCGTGTGATGCTGGTGGGGTGGGGCTCAATCCTGGCCTGGTTGAGGGGTGTTGGACTGTCTCCTTTGTTGGGGTGACACCCCCTGGCCCTCCCCTCTGCGCCCTATCCCAATGGTACGGACCTGACCCTGGCTGCAGCTCTACCAGCAGGTATAGCCCCCCTTGGAGAGGGGGCGAGGTTAAGGATGAGGGGGCGGAGTTAAGGACATTCCAGCTCTGCCAGCTGCTCTGACATCCTTGGGAGAAGGGGGTGGGTTAAGGACGTTCCTCAGCCAAGCATCTCTCTTGTCCTGGAGGGGGCTGGGTGGGTGGCCTAGTCCCTGGGGCAGCAAGGCTAAGGGGCCCTGGGTGCCTGGCTTGGGGGGAGGAGCGTGTTGAACTGGCTGAGGCCCTCCCACCCTCCCACCGGTCTGGAGGAGGAGCTCCCTGTCCCATTGCCAGTAGTAGCCTATTTTCCACCATGTGGCACAGGCGCTAGGCAGCCTGGGCTGGGGCTGCCACCCCTTGGACCCCTGCCCTGCTGGGATGGGGGCATGTGTGCCCTGGCTCTGCTCGGGCTTGGTGCTGCCCTCCCCTGAGGGGAGAGACACCCCCCACCCCATCTGAGCACTGGGGACATCGGCCCAAGGGCCACCCAGAGCAGAAGGGGAGGATGCCAACCCAGGGACGTGCAGCAGGACAGTGGCACAGCCAGGATGGAACCCAGGTGTCCTGGCTCCCCTCCCACCCTTGGCTCTAACCACTGGACCCCACTCCCCTCCCAGAGCCACGGGCAGAACCCAGGAGTCCTGATCCAGCCCTGGCTATGCTCCCCACACGCTTTGTGGACAGTCTCTGGCCAGTTGCATCGGCCCCTCAGGGAATCCACTGGCTCTGGGCCCCCGGGACCTCCACGCCCAGAGGGAGCAAAGCAACCCCGGTCTCTAGCTTGCCGTGACTCCCAGCCAGCGTAACGCAGGAGGGTTTATTGAGCATCTGAACCCAGCCCAGGAAACTCTCAGGGCCTCAGGCCTGGCCTCCCTCAGCACGGCACATCCCAGTCTCCCCTGCATCCTGGTGGGCTCTGCCTGCTCCCTCTCCAGTCCAGCAGCCCCGTCCTTCCGGCCGAGCATCCTATATCCCCTCCCCCAACAGCTCCTCCCCTCTCCTTTGTCCTCGTCCCAGGTAAACAGGTTGCTGGGGCCCCTCCCTTCCATCCTTTGTTCCCCTGTGGCTGGAACCGGCTGGTCAGGTCACCGGGGTCCTCTCTCCTCAGCCCATTGTCCTCCCACTGGCCAGAACTGGCTGACTGCCAAGCTGGGGTGGGCCACCTGGTCACCAGGTGAGCGGTTGCTAGGATACCCCATCTCCAGGCTGTTGTCCGGGGTCCAGGCTGCTAGGTGAGGTCACAGGCAGGGCCTCTGTGCACTCGGCCAACTGACCTCGGCAGGTTACGAACCCACGGCCCCAGCTGGGAACAGCCAGAGCTGATTGGGTGGGGTGGGGGGGAGGGGAGAGCGAGTGAGTGCCCCCAACTGACAGCAAAAGCCTTCATCTTGAGGGGGCACCGGCTCTGATCTGGCCCTGGGCGGGAGCTGGGGGGGGGGCTTTTACCTCTGAGTCAGTGCCCCTGATCTAGCCCCAGGGTGGGGGTTGGCTGGTGGTCGGGGGTGGGGGGTGGGGGGGTTTGGGGAACGTGACATGGGGGCCCAGGCAGGGGTTGGTTTAACGTCAGGGAGTGAGGCCTAGGCGGGAACCCAGGAGTCCTGGTGCTGGCCACGTCTCGGCTCTAACTGGCCTCTCTGTGCAGGGACCCGCCGCCCAGTCTCGGTTCCAGGATGCAGCCAGTCACCACCGGCCTCCTGCTGCTCTGGGCAGGTGAGATGCTCCCCACAGCGCCCCCTGCTGGAAGAGGCTGGAGCTGGATCAGCCTGGAGCTTCCCCCCTGCTCTGCCAGCGCTCCTGCCCCCCCCCCCCCCACAGCACCCCCTGCTGGAAGAGGCTGGGGCTGGATCAGCCTGGAGCTTCCCCCCTGCTCCGCCAGCGCTCCTGCCCCGCCCCCCCACAGTGCCCCCTGCTGGAAGAGGCTGGGGCTGGATCAGCCTGGAGATTCCCCCCTGCTCCGCCAGCGCTCCTGCCCCACCCCCCCACAGTGTCCCCTGCTGGAAGAGGCTGGGGCTGGAGTAGCCAGGAGCTCCCCGCTCTACCAGTGCTTCTGTGCTGCCCCCCACAGCGCCCCCTGCTGGGAGTCCAATGCTCTTTTCTCTTTCAGCGGCGTTTCCTGTCCTGAAGGCTGAATACCCCACGGGTGAGTTCACCCTCCGCTCTCCTGCTGCCAGCATGGTCCCGAGCTGCCCTGGGAGGCGGGAGGGAGCAGAGGGGGCTCATGGGGGAGACACTTCAGCCTGGGCTGTCACTCCTCTGATGGGGTGGGAAGGGTAGAGGCCTAAAGGGAATGGAGCAGCTAGGGGAAGGAGACCAGCCTGGATTGGTCCAAGGAACCCAGGAGTCCTGACACCCAGCCCCCACTCCTGCTCTAACCCACTGGAGACCCCACTCCCCTGCCAGAGCTGGGGGTAGAACGCAGGCGTCCTGGCCTTATGCCCCTAACTCTTTCTTTTCTGCCCCACGCCAGATCCAGCAAGCCCCTTCTTTTACGGTAAGTGCCTCTCCTGCCATCTCCCTCCGCTGGCGTCCCCCTGGGGCAGGACCCCGCCGGCCAGCTGAGCCTGGCACAGGGAGGGGCTGGACTGGCCAGGCCGGTCTCCTGCCCTCTCATGGGGAGCTGGGAAGTGGCCTGGGCTGGGCTGTGGAGAGCCTGCCCTGGACCCAGGGGTTGGGGAGGGAGGATGGATTGGGCAGGGAGTGGAGAATGGGGGTGGAGGGATTTGGGGATCTGGGTGGGGGTTCTGGGTGTGGGAGGATGGGGGAGTCTGGGATGGGAGGGATTCAGGGGACATGGTGCTGGGTGGGGAATTGAGGGAAGGTGGTGGGGGGGGGGATGTGGTGTTGAGTGGGAGGATTTGGGAGAGATTTGATGGGGGATTCAGGGGACATGATTGGGCAGGGGGATTTCATGAGTGGGGTTTGGGGATGTGGTGTTGGGTGGGGGGGAATGGGGGGATTTGGGGGACCTGGTGTTGTGTGGGGAGGTCTGGGGGTGGATCTGGGCGCGTGGGGGCATAGCTGAGCTGCCCCACTGCAGCAGATGGAGCTGGTTTAGGGGTCCCCCTAGGCCAGGCTCTTACAGCTCCTCTTCCCCCAGACTGGCACCGCCTGCGGGTCGGAGGGCTGATCGCCGCTGGCATTCTCTGCACCATGGGGATCGTTGTGCTGCTCAGTGAGTGGGGTGGGGGCAGGGACTGGGGAGGGGGTCTCAGCACCCAGCAGGTGAGGGCTGGATGGGGGTGTCCCAGGGCCCTAGGAAGGTAGGTGGGGGGGCTCAGAACTGGGAGGGTGTCCCAGTGTCCATGGGGTGATGGGGAGGGGGGTGTCCCTGTGCCCTGGGGTTGTCTCGGCAGCAGGAGGGTGGAGGTGGGATGGGGATGTTCTGGCACCTGAGGAAATTGGTGGGGGGGTGTCTGCACTGAACATCTGTCACTAGCTGAGGGCGGGGGGCAGTTGTGGGGGGGGTGGGGTGGCTGTTCCCAGGCCCTGATCCCATGGGGGGGCTGGCAGCTCCTGGGTGGGGGGGATCGCTGCTCCTCCCCCACCAGGTTTGTGTCTAATCCTCCCCCCCATCCTCTTTTTTTCTTTTTTTGTTTCTTTTTCTTTCTCTTCTTCTTCCCCCCCTCCCCCTCCAGGTGGAAAATGCAAATGCAAATTTAACCGCAAAGCCAGGTAGGGGCTGGGGGCTGGGGAGTGCAAGGGGTGGGGAGTCATGCTACACTTTAGAAGAGGTGGGGGGGGGGTCATGCTGGGGATGCAAGGGGTTATGCTGGGGTTGTGTGGTGTGAATTGGGGAAACAGTGGGGGTGGGGCAGTGAGGAGGGGGCATCGTGTGTGTGTGTGGGGGGTCATGCTGGGGGGTGGGGGGGAAGGGAGGGGTCAGGCTGGGGCAGTGGGAGGTCATTTTATTGGAACGGGGGGGTCACGTTTCCCATACCCATAACCCTCCTTCTCCCTCCTCAGCCGGCGGCCGAATGAGCCCTCTCACCTCATCACCCCCGGTAAGTTTTCCCCCCCCCCCCAACCCCTCCCCCTTTCCTGGTCGGCCCAGGGGAGACGCGTTGGATTCTGGGGGGAGGGAAGGGGGTCTCTAAACTTGTCACCCTGACCCTTGCGGGGGCCCCTCCCCCTTCACTGTGTCTCCGCCTAGTGCCTGCTGGCCGTAGAGACCTCTCAGAGATGGGGAGGGGGCCCTATGTGGGGCTAGTGGGTTGCATGTCCCCAGCTCCACAGACTGTTCCCATGGCTCCTTTGTAAGCGGGTCTGTTCCCCTCCCTCCCATCTCTCTGCAGGCACCGCCAGTAACTGCTGAACCAGGATGGTCCCGGTGCCAGGTCTCGCCCGGGGTGCTGGCTCCTTGCTGGGATATCCCGTCCCTGTCCCCCCGCATCTGGGGAAGCGGGAGGGGGAGAAGTTTTTTTTTTTTTAACTGAACTTTCCACTCTGTGGAATAAAAGTCTCCTGACCTTGAAACTCTGAGTGAGTCACGGGTGCCTTTCCCCTCTGGGGGGGCACCAGCGCCCATGCGGCCCTCGTGCGGGGGGCGGGACAGGACTGGCTGACTTGAGGGGGGGCAGGGACTGGGACAAGGGGCTTTTCCCCTGTAAGGGGCACTGGCTCTGGTGTAGGGAAGGCCACGGTGGCTGAGGGGCAGAGAACCAGCAGGTGAACCCCTGGAAATCTCCTGGCTCCAGCAGCATGTGCAGAACCTGCAGTGTCCCGTGAAAACGCGTTGAGTTGGCTGAACTCTTGGTGAAGCCCCGGCCGGGCTGGCCAGAAGCCCGGGGGCCTGGCCCTGCGCTCAGCGGGCACCTAACCACTGGCCAAGCAAGGCCCAAGGGGCCCCTGGTTTGGGGGCTGGGCGTGGGATGAACCACGGGCATCCTGCCCCCACTCAGCTGCTCTGTGCCAAGCTGGGCCCGTGCCCGCTGCTCATATGGGCAGTGCTGCTCCAGCAAGTGTTCCCTGAGCCAAGCAGCCAGCCCTCCTGCCCTCCATGTAACCCTGTGGGCGGTGCACTTGGGGAGCCCTGGGCCCAATCCCCCCCATGCCGCATGGCAAGACGGGGTTTGGAGAGTGGTTTCCAGCTCTCTGAGGCTCTCCCTACAGCCCCCTAGCGTCCTTTTCTCGCAGCCCTGGCAAGATCGCCTGGGTCCTGCTGGATGGGCCAGGGGCTGGCCACCAGCGCTCTTGGGAGCCTAGCACCCTATGCCATGCAGCAGCCTCAGCCAGGCCTTCCTTAGCTGGTCACAGCACCTGCCCATGGGTGGGTACCCAGTGGGTAGCTGGGCAACACCTGTGCCCGTCCTTTCTCCCTGGCCGCGGGGGACCTGCTCTCCCCTGGCCCAGCTGCCTGCTGTAGCCACAGGGCTGAAGGGGGGAAGCCAGGCCCTGTCCTTACCCGTACTCCTGTGCTGCATTAGGCCAGCAGGGCTGGGCTTCCAGCCCGAGTCCTGCCGGGGGGACTGCTGGCTGGGCCAAGGGGAATGTTCTGGAACTGTAGGGAGCCTGTGTGCCTCAGTTTCTCTCTCTCTCTCTCTTGCATTGTTACCTCAGGGGTGTGAAACGGTATCCCAAAGGGGGCAGGGACATGAATGGGACTGGCTAAAACCCGCCCCCCTCAAGGGTGGTGTCAGATGGCCCATGGGAGCCTGAGGGTGCCATCAAGCACCCTACACCCACAGGGGAAGGCGATTTTGCCCCCCACCTCAACAAGGGGAGCAGCACTGGCGCACAAAGGGGGCGGGATTAAGGGCTGCCCTAGGAAGGGGCACAGGGGTCGTAGCCAGATGGCCAGCAGCCAACAGCCCCTGACTCCCTTCCAGCCACACCCCTCTCCTCAGCACTTCCTATTGGCTACTTTAGGCTCCTCCCCACTCAGCCTGCTGGCTCTTGTGGGGCTCCGCCAGTGCGGGACATGCCCGTGGACGTTGGCACGGTTGGTGTTGCCGCACTCAGCAGTGCAACAGCTAAAGCCCCTAACCCAGGAGTCCTGGCTCCCCCCTGCTCTAACCACTAGACCCTGTGCCCCTCCCAGGGCCTGGGCTCGATCCCAGGAGTCCTGGCTCCAAGCCCTGCCGTGCTCTAACCTCTAGACCCCACCCCCTCCCAGCGCGGGAGCTAGAACCCAGGAGGCCTGGCTGTCTCCCACCTTTCTCGTCTTTACTCTGACCCCACCCTCCGTCACAGCAGCACAGGGACAATATACAGTGTTATTTACAGAGCTCTGGCTGGGGTAAGGGGGCAGGGGGCATTGGGTGGGTGTGGGGGAGGGGGAGAGAGGAATGTGGACTGTCAAGTCCCTTGTTTACCCCCCCCACTCCAGAGTGGGCCTAGCTAGCCCCAGAGCCTCCTTTCCCCCTGGAGCAGGCCAGGTAGCCCATCCCCTCCCCTCCCCTCAGCCCCATGGGCCCATCTTGCCCAGCATCTTGGTTTTCTGGTTCAGGCCCAGGGGGTGGCCAGCAGCTAACAATCCAGCCCATGAGCCACCTGGATGGGGGCCTTGAGCCCAATTTTATTTTAAAAGCAAAATTAAAAACCAAGGGCAAATTAGTTTGAGAAAAGTAAATAAAATTCCAACTTAATGGGTAAAAAGGCAAACAAAACTTCCCTTCTAAGGAAGGGCCAATGGGCCCCGTTTGAACTGACCCCTTTAAACGGGAACTAAAACAAAGAGCAATTGGGGTGAGGGGGGGGCCTGAATTTTCTGTTTAATGTTTTTTAAAAAGGAAAGAAACAATGGAGTGAAAACCGAGCAAATGCTGGTACAGAGAAAAGTGACAGAATCAAAGGAACGGGGTATGATCTGTGGGGGACAGGGGAGGGTTTAAAGAGTAAATAAAATTTAAAAATTAACTTGAATTTTAAAAATGAGACAAAATGACTCCGTAAATGAACCTGAACATTTAATTTATGGGAGATGGGGGAAAAAAAGGGTTTAAAGGCTAAAAATGAACTGCAATAAAAATAAGAAATGTGAAATGAATGAAAAAGGCAGCAAATGTTTTTCTTTAATGACTCATGGGTTTAAAAGCAGGACCTGACTGAAAATTGAATTATTATTATTATTTTTTTTAGTTAAGGAAAGTTGTAAATTAATAATTTGAAAGAGCCACAATTGAAATGGAAACACGAACGATGAAAAAGTGCCAGGACGCTGGCTCTTAACCAGAAACCTTTGCAAAGGGGTGGGGGAAAAAACAAGTCTATTAAATCCATTTTTAAAAACGGAAGAAGGGAAAATGGCTCTTAACCAACTCCAGAACCGATTTTAAAAGGTGGTGGTGGTGGTGGTGGTGGTGGGCAGGGGGTTGGCATTGAAATAGGATTGAAAAGTTGGTCCCTGCGGCGGTCCCTGCCTGGTGGGCATCTCTGGCACAGCGCCCTCCTGCTCCCTTCCCCGGGTCCCGTTTGCAACCCCCATTGTCTGCATCCTGTTCTGCACCCGCCAGGGGCCATGGCTGGTGCTGCACCCCCATTGTCTGTGTCCTGGTCTGTGCCCCCCGGTGGCTGTGGCCGGTGCTGCACCTCCCGCCATTGTCTGTATCCCGTTGGGTGCCCCCCACCCCGGTGGCCATGCCCGGTGCTACACCCCCACATTGTCTGCATCCCATTCTGTGCCCCCAGTGGCCACGGTCGGTACTGCACCCCCCATTGTCTGCATCCCATTCTGCGTGGCAGGTGCTGCACCCCCCCATTGTCTGCATCCTGTTCTGTGCCCTCAGCGCCGGGTGCTGCACCCCCCATTGTCTGCATCCTGTTCTGTGCCCTCAGCGGTGGGTGCTGCACCCCCCATTGTCTGTGTCCCGTTCTGCCCCCCCCCCCCCTGCCCCGGCGCGGGGCTCAGGCGCTCAGGTCGATGGTGATGTGCCGGTAGATCTGCGTGTCTCCCTTGAAGCTGGCGGCGAAGACGAAGTCCCGCTGGTGGACGGCCAGGTGGGCAAAAGAGCGGGGCGCCTGTGTGTTCAGCTCCTGGAAGCGGACGAAGAGGCCCGAGCGGGCGTCGTAGCGGTAAACCTGGCTGAAGGAGTAGTCATTGCCCAGCACGGCGTAGCGGTGGCTGCCGATGCCCAGCGGCTGGAAGACCATGGAGCCGCGTGACGGCATGTGCTGGACGTCCCGGAACATGGAGCCCTCCCAGCGCATCACCTGGGGAAGCAGAGATGCTTGTGGGTGATGCCAGAACGGCCAGCAGGGCCCAGAGGCTGGGGATTACCGGGGATGAGACACTTGGCTGGGATGATTTAGTGGGGTTGGTCCTGCTTTGAGCAGGGGGTGGGACTAGGTGACCTCCCAAGGTCTCTTCTAACCCTGATCGTCTCTGATTCTCTGGGTAATGCCAGACTGGAGGCAGAGAGCATCATGGGGAACAGAGCATGCTGAGAGAAGAGAACGATGGGAGGGGCTGAGTGGGTGCAAAACAGGATGGGAGCATATTGGGGGCGGAGGCAAAGTCAAGAGTATGCTGGGAGAAGCTGAGCAGAGACAGAGTGCATTATGGGAGCACAGCAGGCTTGGCCCATTCGGAGTGTGCTGGGAGCAGAGCATTCTGGGAGCACTGTTAGCAGGGGACACTGGGGGTATGCTGGGAATGGGGTACATGCTGGGCACCGAGCACCCTGGCACTGGGGGCACACTGGGAACAGGGCACATTGGGGGCACACTGGGAACAGAGCACCCTGGCACTGGGGGCACACTGAGCGCAGGGCACACTGGGAAAAGGACATATTGGGGGCACGCTGGGAACAGGAGGTGCACGCCAGGCGCAGGGCACACTGGGAACGGGGTACATGCTGGGCACAGGGCATGCTGGCAACAGGCACATTGGGGGCACGCTGGGAACAACACCCTGGCACTGGGGGCACGCTGAGCGCAGGGCACACTGGGAACCGGGCACATTGGGGGCATGCTGGGAACAGGAGGTGCACGCCAGGTGCAGGACACCCTGGCACTGGGGGCACACTGGGAACAGGAGGTGCTCACCAGATGCAGGGCAGGCTGGGAATGGGGTACATGCTGGGCACAGGGCATGCTGGCAACAGGCACATTGAGGGCATGCTGGGAACAGAACACCCTGGCACTGGGGGCATGCTGAGCACAGGGCATGCTGGGAACAGGGCACATTGAGGGCACACTGGGAACAGGAGGTGCAAGCTGAGCGCAGGGCATGCTGGGAACAGGAGGTGCTCACCAGGTGCAGGACACCCTGGCACTGGGGGCACACTGGGAACAGGGCATGCTGGGAACAGGGCACATTTGGGGCACACTGGGAACAGAGCACACTGGGAACAGGGCACATTGAGGGCACGCTGGGAACAGAGCACACTGGGAACAGGGCACATTGAGGGCACGCTGGGAACAGAGCACACTGGGAACAGGGCACATTGAGGGCACGCTGGGAACAGAGCACACTGGGAACAGGGCACATTGGGGGCATGCTGGAACGGGAGGTGCAAGCTGAGCGCAGGGCACGCTGGGAACAGGAGGTGCTCGCCAGGCGCAGGGCACCCTGGCACTGGGGGCACGCTGAGCAGAGGGCACATTGGGTGCACGCCAGGCCCAGGGCACGCCGGGGACCCGCCGGGCGCTGACCTTAGAGTCCCCGATGAAGCGGGTCAGGCAGACGTAGACGTCCCCGCGCAGCCGGAAGTGCTTGACGGCGTAGACGTCGTCCATGTCGGGGATGTCCGTGTGGCGCAGGAAGGCGCGGCCGGGCCGGCTCCACTGGTAGACCACGGGGCGCTGGGAGCTGCTGGCCAGGATGAGGCTGGGCCGGCCGGCGAGCTCCAGGAACTCCACGTGGGTGTCGCGGTGCCAGGCGTGCAGGGCCTGGTGGGCGTAGAAGCCGCGCCCGCCCCAGCGGAAGAGGGTGGTGGCACCCGCCTTGGAGCTGTCGGCCACGGCCAGGAACCAGTCGCCGTCCACCCGGAAGCTGGCCAGGGCATTGGGCTTGCGGATGCGCTGCGGGCCCAGCTCCTGCAGCCGTACGAAGCGCCCCGAGGCCTCCTCCTGGCGCCACACATGGGAACCCCCGGCCAGCTGCGCGAGCACCACCAGCAGCCGCCCCTCCACCACCAGCGGCTTGCAGGCCACGGGCGACGAGCCTGTGGGGACAGGGGTCAGGGGCTGCCCAAGGTGGGCAGGGATGGAGGGGCTGTCCGAAGGAGACAGAGATTGGAAGGCTGCCCAAGGGGGCAGGGATCGAGGGGCTACCCAAGGGGGGCAGGTGTCAGGGGGGCTGCCCAAGGGGTCAGGGGCTGCCCAAGGGGGTAGGGATCAAGGGGCTACTCAAGGGGGTAGGGATCGAGGGGCTGCCCAAGGGGGGCAGAGGTTAGAAAGAAAGAAGGAGGAAGGAAGAGGGGTTCAGGGAGGCTGCACAGGGGGAGGGTTTTTGGGGGGAGGCTGTCCCTGGGGTGGGGAGATGGGTTAAGGGGGTCAGGGGATCTGCCCAGTAGGGAGAAAAGGGGCAGATGGGGGCTGGTCTGAAGGGAGGAGTGCCGGGGGGGGCGCTGTCTGGGGACGTGGTCTCCAGAGTTTGTGGTCTCTGGGCTGTCGGGGGCGGGGTATCTGGCAGTGTGTAGGGGAGGGGGTGGGGACAGCCGTCAATCACCGCTGATGGAGGTGTCAGTGTGGTCACTGGGGGTATCCCAGAGGGTGGAGCACAGGGCGCCTATGGGGGTATTCCCAGGGGTGGGGCTCAAAGGGGCTCTGGGTATCCCTGTGGGTGGGGTGCAGGGGCGCTGGGGGGGCGTGGTGTGAGACGGAGCACAGGGGGACTCCAGGGTATCCCTGGGGGTGGGGCTCAGGGGGGCTGTGGGGTATCCCCGTAGGTTGGGTGTGGGGGCACTGGGGGGCATGGTGTGAGACAGAGCACAGGGGGACTCCAGGGTATCCCTGGGGGTGGGGCTGTGGGGCATCCCCGTAGGTGGGGTGTGGGGGCGCTGGGGGGCATGGTGTGAGACAGAGCACAGGGGGACTCCAGGGTATCCCCGGGGGTGGGGCTCAGGGGGGCTGTGGGGTATCCCCGTAGGTGGGGTGGGGGGGCACTGAGGGGCATGGTGTGAGACAGAGCACAGGGGGACTCCAGGGCATCCCCGTAGGTGGGGTGTGGGGGCGCTGGGGGGCATGGTGGGAGGCGGAGCACAGGGGGCTCTGGGGTATCCCCGGGGTGGGGCTCAGGGGGCAGTGGGGTATCCCCAGGGGGGCTCAGGAGGGCTGTGGGGGTATCCCTGCAGGTGGGGTGTAGGGATGCTGGGGGCATGGTGGGAGGCAGAGCACAGGGGGACGCACAGGGGGACAATGCCAGGGGGCCGGGGCCCTCGCTCACCGTTGATGGCGGCGTAGGCCCGGAAGGCCCCGTCCAGGTGGTCCCACTCCAGCAGGCTGCAGCGCCCAGCGAAGGGCTGGGTGATGGCCACGTGCTGCTCCCCCCGGTACCAGAACGGCTCCACCGACAGCGCCTGGAAGGGCAGCGACTGGAACAGCGCCAGCGCTGGGGTGGGGGGGGGAGGTTAGACCGGGGCGGGGGAGCAGCTGGGTGCTTGGGTTCAGCCCCAGCTCTGCCCTCACCTCTGCTTCCTGTGCCAGCCTTGAGACAATCAAACCCAGGAGTCCTGGCTCCCTGCCCCCTGCCCGTTCTAACCACTAGACCTCCCTCCCCTCCTGGGTCTGGGGATAGAACCCAGGCGTCCTGAGGCTTCTCACACAGCCAGCTCCGGAGCAGTTTGTGTCTCGCCAGGAACTGGGTTGAGATGCAGCGAGGGCAATGAGCTGAGAAGCATTTTCCCTTCCAAGGGGTTCACCTGGCGCTGAGATGCAGCCACCTCTGGGGCGGGGCAGCTGGGGGAACAGCCGCACATAACGCCACACAGGGACGGCTCACCCGGCACTGAAATGCAGCCACCTCTGGGGCGGGGCAGCTGGAGAACAGCCGCACATAACGCCACACAGGGACGGCTCACCCGGCCCTTAGATGCAGGCACTTCTGGGGTGGGGCAGCGGGGGAACAGCCACACATAACGCCGCATGGGGCCGGCTACTCGGTGCTGGGTGCGGCTGGCTCGGGGGTCCCGTACCGGTGGTGATGCAGTCAAAGTCCTGGAGCTGCAGCTGGCTCAGCCGGGTGCCGTTGAGCTCGGCTGGGCCCTGGCACTCGCCCAGCTCCGCGCTGGCATTGGTGCTGCTCAGCCACTCCACCAGCCACTTGATCCGGCAGTCGCAGTGGAAGGGGTTCCCCCGCAGGTCCCTGGTGGGAGAATCGCCCCGTGCGGGGCCGTGTGGGGCCGGGGCACATGGGGCACGGGGCCCTCCTCTGCCCCTCCCCCTGCTGCTCCCCCCGCCTCACCCTTCATTTCTTCCCCCTCCTCTTTTCTGCCCAGCTCTACCCCCCACCCCGCCTCCCCATCCCCTCCCCCACTCCTGACCCCCAGTCCCACCTCTGCCCCCCCCCCACTCACACATGGGTGAGGGCGTCCAGGCCCCGGAACAGGTGGCGCGGCAGCGTCTCCAGCTGGTTGTGTGCCAGGCTCCTGGAGGGGGGGAGATGTCGGAGATGGGGAGGCCCCTCCAACACCGGGGCCTTTCCCCTCTGGGGGGCGCTCGCTCCCATCCGGCCACAGGGCAGGGAGCAGGGTCCCGTGGGGGTCAGAGGGGTCCCAGTGTGTGTGGGGGGATGGGGTGGGGGTTCCATTGGGACGGGCTGTCGGCGGGTGGGGGAGGAGTGTGGGGATGGGTTCCCTTGGGGGTCCCATTGGGGGACTCATTTTAGGGGTGACAGGAGTGTCAGGGGGAGGGGTCCCCTGGGGGGGGTGTCGCACCAGGCTGATGTTGGGGTCCCTGGGGGGTGTTAGTGCCAAGGAATTGTGACCTCTGGTGTCAGGGATCGTAGGGGGATATCAGGGCTGGGTGTCAGTGGTTCCTGGGGTGGGGGTCTGTCAGTGTTGGGGTGGGAGGTGTTGGGGGGCTGAGGGGGTCAGAGTCACAGGAGTCCCTGGGGTCTGGTGTTGAGGTGCTGGGGGGGTCACCGGGGTCTGTCGGTGCTGGGGGGCTGGGGGCCATGCGGGGGGGGGGGGCGGTGTCACTCACAGATGCACGAGCCCCTTGAGGCCCCGCAGTGCGTTCTTGGAAATGGAGCCGACTTTGTTGTTCTCGATGAACCTGCAGGGGGCGGGAGGGGGGCTCTGTCAGTGGGTCACCCCCTGTGTGCCCCCTGCTCCCCTCCCCCCACAGACTCCCCCTTGCACACTCACAGATACTCCAGGTGCAGGAGTCCCACGAAGGCATCGTCCCTGATCAGCCCCAGGGTGCTGGAAGTGAACAGGCTGGGGAGAGAGGGGGAGTCAGCGCCCGCCGGGACCCCTCGATCCCATCCCGCAGCCTCCCCTCCCCACAGGCAGCCTTGTCCTGGCTCCAGAAGGGAAGTGGGGCCTTATGGTTAGAGCAGACGGGGACTGGGAGCCAGGACTCCTGGGTTCCCTCACTTGCTCTGCCATAGACCTCCTGGGTCAATCTGGGCAAGTCATTTCCCTGCTCCATGCCTCAGTTTCCCCTTGGCCCCTGTGTCCGTGTAGAGGGTGAGATCTGTGGGGCAGGGCCCGTCTCTCACTGTGTCTGGGCGACCCCAGGGTGGAGCACAGGGAGGCAGAGCACTCCTGGGATAACGGTGAGCGCCTGCCTCCCACAAGACTGCCCCCTCTGAGCAGCACACATCCATTTGCACACTCATAGAATCATAGAATCTCAGGGTTGGAAGGGACCTTAGGAGGTCATCTAGTCCAACCCCCTGCTCAAAGCAGGACCAATCCCCAATTTTTGCCCCAGATCCCCAAATGGCCCCCTCAAGGATTGAACTCACAACCCTGGGTTTAGCAGGCCAATGCTCAAACCACTGAGCTATCCCACTCACCTCCCTGTTCATACTAACCAGCACACATCCATTTGCACACTCATCTCCCCATACACACTGGCCAGCACACCCCCATTTTCATGCTTATACTCTCCCTGTACCCATGGGCTGCCATGCACAGACATGGCCTCCCCCTCACACACTAGTGAGTTGGGGGCGTTGGTCTCCTCACATCAGCTGTAGGGACGGCGTCTGCAGGAAGCTTCCCTCTCGGAGCTCAGTGAATCCGGATCGCACCAGGGACCTGGGGAGGGGAGACGGGGTGTGAGGGGCTGCGGGTCAGAACCGGCGCTGCACCCATCACCAGGACTCCCACAGAACGAGCACAGCACCACGGGTAGGTCCAGAGCCAAGAGAAGAACCAAGTCCAGAACCAGCACCAGCACCAGTCCAGAACCAACATCAGACCAGCACCAGCATCAGACCAGCACCACCAGTCCAGAACCAGCAGCATCAGACCAGCACCAGACCAGAACCAGCACCAACTTCTGACCACAACCAGCACCACCATCAGGAACGGAACCAGCACTAACATGAGACCAGAATCGACTTCAGACCAGTCCCAACAGCAAACCCAAAGCCGAACCAGAGCCAACACAGAACCAGAACTGACCATAAACCAGCACTGGTCTCCTGCCAAGACCCAGGTTCAGCAGCACCATTGAGAGACGCAACCTGGAGGCCCGAGTTAAACCCAGCTGGGAGGACGAGGTTCATCAGAAAAATATCCCGGGGAGGAGGAAGGCTGCGCTGGTTACAAAACCAACCTGCTTTAGGGGGCCGTGAAGGCGGCTCTACAACCTATATAGCGACTGGACGGAAGGAAGGGGATTGATGAATATCGGTGGCAGGTGGTTTTATGTTTCCCGCCATGTTGTTGGTGCTAACGTTGAAGAGCATCATTTATCACAAACAGAGGAGTCTCGAGTAGGGGCAGAGAAACTCGGCCCTGGTGTGAACCTGGCTGGACGCCTGGGTCCAGTTCAAGAAGGAGGTTGATACATTGCAGAGGGGTCAGAGAAGAGCCAGGAGGACGATTATAAGCTCAGGAAAGTCCAGGAGCTCCATCGCTGCAGCTCAGCACGGAGCAGGTCCAGGGGTGATGTGATCCCGGTGCGGGCCCCAGTCCAGCGGAGGAAAGTCTAACACGGTCCAAGGGCTGGGAGTCAAAATTAGACAATTTCAGACTGGAACCAAGGTGTAAATTGTTAATGGAGAGAGCAATTGATCGCGGGAGCAATTAGTCCAGGGTCGGGGATGCTCCCTCACTGGCAACGTTTAAGCCACGATTGGACGTTGTCGAACTGCTCTGCTCTAGGGATGACTTGGGGCCCTTCTCCGGCCCGGGAGTCCCACGAGATGCTCACAATGGTGCCTCCTGCCTTGGAATCTGGGGCTCAAGCCAGAACCAGGAGCCCCCCCGAACCAGCACCACTATCAAAGCATGACCGGTACCAGCGCCAGAACCAGCACCAGCACCGTGGGGACACCGTGAGCAAGGCCACCAGCACCATCCAACCCAGACCAGCCCCAGCCCAAATGCCCACTCCAGGTGCAGCGCTGTAGTGGAGCTAGTGAATGGCCCAGCAGCAGAACCAGAACAGCTAGCAACCTCCAACCAGAACCAGCACCAACAGCAAATCAGAACTGCTACCAGAACCAGAACCAGCACCAGCACCAACAGCAAATCAGAACTGCTACCAGAACCAGAACCAGCACCAGCACCAACAGCAAATCAGAACTGCTACCAGAACCAGAACCAGCACCAATAGCAAATCAGAACTGCTACCAGAACCAAAACCAGAACCAGCACCAACAGCAAATCAGAACTGCTACCAGAACCAGCACCAATAGCAAATCAGAACTGCTTCCAGAACCAAAACCAGAACCAGCACCAACAGCAAATCAGAACTGCTACCAGAACCAGAACCAAAACCAGAACCAGCACCAACAGCAAATCAGAACTGCTACCAGAACCAGAACCAGCACCAGCACCAATAGCAAATCAGAACTGCTTCCAGAACCAGAACCAGCACCAATAGCAAATGAGAACCAGTAACAGAACTAGAAACAGCACCAGTGTCAAACCAGAATCACTATAAGAACCAGAACCAATGTCAAACCAGAACCAGCACAAACATCCAAGTGGCACAAATATCAGACGTGGCATTGAACCAGTACCAGAACCAATGCCAGAATCGGCTTCTCGCCAGGCCCCATACCAGGGCTGACACCAGTGTCCCACCAGACACGGCGCAGTCACCCACCCCAGCCTCAGCAGCTGCCAAGCAGGCAAATAGACCAGAACTAGCCACAGCAACAGAACTGGCACCGGTGACCGATAAACCCGGCGTCACTGAATCAGAACCGAAATCAAATCACAACCCCAGCTTCACGTAACAAGGGATCGTGTGACAGGGCAGGGTGGCAGACGGCTGCTGGGGGATCTTACAGGGAGGTGATGTCGGGGGGCAGTCCTCGGGGGACCCCCTCCGTCCTGTCACATAGTGCGTTGTCCTGGGTGCAGCTGCAGCCGATGGGGCATTTCCGCCTGGGGGCCCGGCGCCGCTCAGCCCCCCCAACCGCCAGCAGCAGCAGCACGAGCAGGGGGGCACGGGCCCATGGTCCCCCCCAGCCCATTGTCTGGCCCAGGGGCCGTGGGCTGCTTCCCCCTATACAGCCCTGGGACCCCCCTCCACACTGGGGTCCTTCTACCTATCCCTGAATTCCTGATTCTTCCTGTGCAGCTCTCTGCCACCCCTGTATCTCTCCCTCTATCCACCCCTGTATCTCTCCCTCTATCCACCCCCCTAGCTCTCCTTCTATTCACCCCCCTATCTCTCCTTCTATCTATTCATCTACTTCTCTATCTCTCCCTCTATCTCTCCCTCTATCCACCCCTGGATCTCTCCCTCTATCCACCCCCTATCTCTCCTTCTATTCACCCCCCTATCTCTCCTTCTATCTATTCATCTACCCCTCTATCTCTCCCTGTATCTCTCCCTCTATCCACCCCTGGATCTCTCCCTCTATCTCTCCATCTACCCCTCTGTCTCTCCCTGTATGTACCCCTCTGTCTACCCTGTATCTGTCCCTTTATTTTCCTGTCTAACCCTGTATCTACCCCTCTATCTCTCCATCCCTCCCTGGTTCTGTCCCGCTATCCCCCTGCGATCTTGGTCAGCCCGCCTGTCGGTGCCCCCACCCCTCCGTCCCGCTGTTCCTGTGGCCGGCCCTTCCTCTGTGAGTGGCACTGCTGCCAGCCAATCGCTAGCCGGAGATGGGGAACAGTGGGGAGGGGGGTGTTGGCCACGGGCGGAGCCATAAGTAAAGAAAAGGAGTGGGGCAGCTCAGCCCCGGGACTGGGAGGAGGGGCCGGGCACCAGGACTCCTGGGCTCTATCTCCGCTTTGGAAGGGCAGTGGGATCTAGTGGTTAGACTGGGGGAGCGCTGAGAGCCAGGACTCCTGGGTTCTATCCCAGCTCCGGGAGTGGGAGCGGGTCTAGTGTGTTAGAGCAGGGCTGGGAGCCAGGACTCCTGGGTTCTCGCCTGGCCAGGGCGGGGCTCAGCAGCTACCCGGGCCGTTCTGTGTTTGTGTCAAAAAGTGAAGCACTGTGTGTCATGGAAGCAAACCACGTGGCTGGAGTGAGGAGGTGGGGGTCATCCTGGGGTGACGGGCGGGAGGGGGCAGCAAGTTTATATAATTTTTGGTGCTGCCCAGAACGGGTCCAAGTCCTGCCCCCCTCCATCACCACCTCCCATACACACACCTGCCTAAGGCTCTGGGAGGGAGTTTGGGCGTGGGGTGCGGGCTCTGGGCTGGGGCAGGGGGTTGGGGTGCAGGAGGGAATGCGGGGGGCAGGCTCTGGGAGGGAGTTTGGGCGTGGGGTGCGGGCTCTGGGCTGGGGCCGGGGGTTGGGGTGCAGGAGGGAATGCGGGGGGCAGGCTCTGGGAGGGAGTTTGGGCGTGGGGTGCGGGCTCTGGGCTGGGGCCGGGGGTTGGGGTGCAGGAGGGAATGCGGGGGGCAGGCTCTGGGAGGGAGTTTGGGCGTGGGGTGCGGGCTCTGGGCTGGGGCCGGGGGTTGGGGTGCAGGAGGGAATGCGGGGGGCAGGCTCTGGGAGGGAGTTTGGGCGTGGGGTGCGGGCTCTGGGCTGGGGCCGGGGGTTGGGGTGCAGGAGGGAATGCGGGGGGCAGGCTCTGGGAGGGAGTTTGGGCGTGGGGTGCGGGCTCTGGGCTGGGGCAGGGGGTTGGGGTGCAGGAGGGAATGCGGGGGGCAGGCTCTGGGAGGGAGTTTGGGTGCTGGGTGCGGGCTCTGGGCTGGGGCCGGGGGTTGGGGTGCAGGAGGGAATGCGGGGGGCAGGCTCTGGGAGGGAGTTTGGGTGCTGGGTGCGGGCTCTGGGCTGGGGCAGGGGGTTGGGGTGCAGGAGGGAATGCGGGGGGCAGGCTCTGGGAGGGAGTTTGGGCGTGGGGTGCGGGCTCTGGGCTGGGGCCGGGGGTTGGGGTGCAGGAGGGAATGCGGGGGGCAGGCTCTGGGAGGGAGTTTGGGCGTGGGGTGCGGGCTCTGGGCTGGGGCAGGGGGTTGGGGTGCAGGAGGGAATGCGGGGGGCAGGCTCTGGGAGGGAGTTTGGGTGCTGGGTGCGGGCTCTGGGCTGGGGCCGGGGGTTGGGGTGCAGGAGGGAATGCGGGGGGCAGGCTCTGGGAGGGAGTTTGGGCGTGGGGTGCGGGCTCTGGGCTGGGGCCGGGGGTTGGGGTGCAGGAGGGAATGCGGGGGGCAGGCTCTGGGAGGGAGTTTGGATGCTGGGTGCAGGCTCTGGGCTGGGGCAGGGGGTTGGGGTGCGGGACTGGGTGAGGGGTGCAGCACATACTTCAGACAGCTCCCAAAAGTGACCCGCACACCCCTATGGCAGTGGCTCCTATGTGGGGGGCCAGGAGGTCTCTGTGTGTCGCTGCTTGCAGGGACCGTCCCCGCTACTCCCATTGGCCGCAGTTCCAATGGCAGACTCGGCGCTTGGGGAAGGGGCACGCACAGAGACACCCCCCACCCCCAGGGGCCGCAGGGATGTGCCAAGCGCTTCCGGGAGTGGCGCGCCGTGCGAAGTGAGGGCAGGCAGGAAGTCACTTTAGCCCCGCTGCGCTGCTGGTGGTGGCGGCAGGGGCCCCTGGGCCCCTTAAAATAGCCAGGGCCAGGGGAGAGACCCGGCCCCGAACAATGGTGGAGCCAGGCCCCTGGGCCCTGAATATTCCCGGAGCCCGGGCATCACGGGCCCATATAACTTGCCGCCCCTGGCAGGGGGAGTTAGCTAGTGAGGCAACGTGGCCTGCAGTACCCCACAAAGAGAGCCACCTCCCACCACCAACTAACTACGTACCCCACCCAACACCACCAAGCTCCACTCACAGATGCAGGCCCCGCCCACAACCCCAGGTCACTGCCATTACAAAGAGCTAACAGGTGGTGTCAGTAGGGTTCAGAGTGAACATCCATGTGCTCGATGACCAGGCCCCCTGTCAGGGCTGGGACTGCATGACCCCATCCTACACCTGCTGTTAACCCTCTACTGGCCGCAGAGCAGGATAATGATCTGCCATTGCCGCCGGTTACCAGAGTTACCCTGTACCCGCGGGACCGGAGTCGGGGGGAGAACCCAGGAATCCTGACTCCCAGCCTCCCCTGCTTTGATCCTTGGAGTTGCCCCAGACACAAAGAAAGCCTCATAGATGGGCGGGAACTTGGGGGTGCAGGATTGTCGCAACCCCTAGTGTAGACAGGGCCCGTGTCTGCTTTGGGAGGGCAGTGGGGGTCTAGTGGTTAGAATAGGGGAGCGCTGAGAGCCAGGACTCCTGGGTTCTATCCCAGCTCGGGGAATTGGAGAGGGTTTAGTGAGTTAGAGCAAGGCTGGGAGCCAGGACTCCTGGGTTCTCTCCTGGCTATGGGAGTGCCCGGCAGCTGCCTCCCATGGCCAGAGAGGGCAGGGCTCATGGCTAGTTAACCTCCCCCTGCTCCAGGCAGGGAATGGGACATGGGCCTTTCCCCTCTAGGGGGCACCAGCTCCAGGAGGGCAGGTGGGGCTTGTTGTTAAAGCAGGGAGGGGCACTGAGAGCCGGGACTCCTGGGTTCTATCCCTGGCTCTGGGAGGAGAGTGGGGTCTAGTGTTTGGTGGGGGGCTGGGAGTCAGGACTCCTGGGTTCTTTCCCCGGCTCTGCCTTCCCGCTCCCAGGCTGGTTCCCAATCTTCCTGCTGTCACAGCTGGGCCCCCTCACCCAGAAATGCCTGCTCAGATGCTCAGCGCCAGGGGTGGATTGTGGGGGCCGGGGGACAATGGGCCCAGCTGTCTGGCTGCCCGCCAGTCCCTGGGAGTGGGCTCCCAGCCCAGAGCTGGCATTTCCCCTCACACAGGGGCCTTTGTCCTGTGATGTGTGTGTGTGTGGGGGGATCTGGGGGGTGGAAACACCCCCTGCAGGGAGATGCCAGGGGCACTGGGGGGTGAGGGGGAAGGAGGCTGCAGCTGGGCAGGGGGCTTGGAGGTGTGAGTGTGGTTGGGGTGGGGATGGGCCCTGACAAAGAGACCCACAGCTGGATGGGTGGGGCAGGCTGGAGTGAGGCTGGAACTGTGTGTGTGTGTGTGTGTGTGTGTGTGTGTGTGTGTGTCCCCGCTGCCCCCTGCTGGAGGGGACAAGCCCTGCTGGGGGCGGGGGAGGTGGCACCTGAGTGGGGTTGTGATCAGGAACCAAGAGTCCTGACTCTCAGCTCCCGCTACTGCTGTAACCACTAGACCCCCACTCCCCTCCCAGAGTCTGAGCTCACATGTAACTTGGCTGTGCTAAGCTAGTCAGTGTGTGTGTGTGTGTGTGTGTGTGTGTGTGTGTATGTGTGTGAAGGAATGGCAGGAATCTTGTTAGGTTTAATGACCACCCGACTCCTCTCCTTCCTGCTCAGGATCCCAAAGCGCCAGGACATTAACATGATAACATCGTCCCCCCGCCCCAGAAACACGCCCTCTCCCGTCTTTGGAAACAGCTGGATTTTGTGCTTTGCATGGATTTATGATTCCACATACTCAGCCACCTCTGGAGCAGGGCGGCTGGGGAAAAGACACACGTAACGCTGCATGGGGATGGCTCGGCCGCCCTGAGATGCAGCCACCTCTGAGTTGGGGCAGTTGCGGAACAGCCATTTAGGACAGGAAGCTCTAACCAACCTGTGTCAGCCAGGAGCTAGACCAGAGGCAGTGTGAACTGGGCTCTGGCCCGGACACTGGGGTTCACACTCCAGCTTGGACTATCAAACTGCCTTCTTGCCTTGGGCTCTTTACTGGCCATGAAGGGGCAGGGTTCAGAGTCTGTCCCAGCCCTGGCGCGGGGTGCGTGGAACAGGAGGGACGATCCTGGCCAGTGGCCACCCGCAGTCTGATTCCACATGGGGGCAGCAGTGGGACTCAGAGAGAGGGAGCTGCTCCGCAGCAGCCCCTTCTCCCCCCAGGGCCTGCCCCAGCCCCAGCTTAATGACCCTCAGCTCCCCCCTGGCCAGCCTGCAACCAGGAAACAGAATCCACCCGGCCAGGCTGTGCACAGGGACACGCCACCACCCCAGTCACACCCTGAGACACTGTCACCCCAACAGCCACACTGATACCCTGACAAACAGACACACTATCACCCTGACAGCCACGCGGATACCCCGACACACTGACACTGTCACCTGACAGCCACACCGACACCCTGACAGCCATAGCAATACCCTGACACACTGACATGCTGTCACCCTTACAGCCACACTGATACCCTGAGAAACAGACACACTATCACCCTGACAGCCACATGGATACCCCGACACACTGAGACTGTCACCTGACAGCCACACCAATACCCTGACAAACTGACACTATCACCCTGACAGCCACACCAATACCCTGACAAACTGACACTATCACCTGACAGCCACACCAATACCCTGACAAACAGACACACTTTCACCATGACCACCACACTGATACCCCAACACACTGACACTGTCACCTGACAGCCACACCGACACCCTGACAGCCATAGCAATACCCTGACACATTGTCACCTCGACAGCCACACCGATACCCCAACACACTGACATGCTGTCATCCTGACAGTCACACCGATATCCCGACAGCCTCACCAATACCCCGACACACTGACACTGTCACCTAACAGCCACACTGATACTCCAACACACTGACAGTGTCACCTAACAGCCACACTGATACTCCAACACACTGACACTGTCACCTAACAGCCACACTGATACTCCAACACACTGACAGTGTCACCTGGCAGCCGAACTGATACCCTGACACACTAACATACTGTCCCCCTGACAGCCACACCAATACCTTAACACACTAACACGCTGTCACCCTGACAGCCACACTGATACCCTGACACACTGACACAGTCACCCCGACACAAAGCCACACCAATACCCCAACACACCGACACCTGTCACCCTGACAGGCACACGGATACTTCAACACACTAAGCCAAGTCCCTATAGCCAAGTCCCACACAGCCCCACCCACCATCACACGCCACACAACCACATGGACACACTGACACAGGGGCACCAACACACTGACAGAACCACACCCACCTCCAGGGGGCTGCTTCGTCCCACCCCACCCAGATCTCGGGGGGGGGGGGGTGGGTTACGAAATTCTGCCTGAATTGACACCCCCCGCCCCCTTCCTCCAGACCCACCCCCACTGCCTGGTCCCCTCCCCCATTCCCTCAGTCCCACCCCACCCCCGCCCCTCTCCGGGCCGGGCCGCGGGCGGGGCGCTCCCCCGGTTCGGTCCCGCACTCTGCGTTCGGCCGGGCTGACAGCTGCGAGGGGAGCGGGGTAAGGGGCGGCCGGGGGGCTCGGGGGAGACGCGGCAGGGGGAGGAGGGAAAGTCCCGTGGGGGGAAGGGGGCGGATCGTCTGAGATCTGGACAACGGGAGAGGGGGCTCTGCCCCCCCCCCCAGGGAGTGGGCTCTGACCACGGGGGGTACAACGGGGGGGGGTTTGCCCCCCAGAGAGGGGTCTAACCACGGGGGGTACAACGGGGGGGTTTGCCCCCCAGAGAGGGGTCTAACCACGGGGGGGGGGGCTAACAGGGGTTCTCTGCCCCCCAGGGAGAGGGACCTAATCACGGAGGGGTCTAAACAGTGGGGCTCTGTCCCCCAAGGAGGGGGTTCTAACCCTGGGGAGGTCTAACATGGGGCACTGCCCCCCAGTGAGTGGGTCTAACCACGGGGGTCTAGGATTTAACCCCAGGGAAGTCTAATGGGAGGGCACTGCCCCCCAAGCGGGAGGGTTTAACCAGGGGGGTTCTAACCGGGGGGCACTGCCTGGGAGGTCTAACCCCGGGGAGGGGGGTTTAACCTTGGGGGGGGGGTGTCTAACAAGGGGCTCTGCCCCCCCAGGGAGGGGGATCTAACCATGGGGAAAGTCTAATGGGAGTCTGCCCCCCAAAGAGGGAGTCTAGCCATGGGGAGGATAACAGGGGGCACTGCCCCCCAGGGAGAGGTGTCTAACCCCAGGAAGGTCTAACAGGGGGGCACTGCACCCCAGGGAGGGGACTTTAACCAGGGGGTTCTAATGGGGGGGCACTGCCTGGGGGATCTGCCCCCAGGGAGGTGGGTCTAACCCTGGGGAAGTCTAATGGGGGGGGGGGTCTAACCATAGGAGGGTCTAACAGGGGATATCTAACCCAGGGGCGGGTTAGGTTAATGCCTGGGGGGCAGGACGGGATATTTTGCAGGGGGAGAGGTTGGGGATGTGCCAGTGCCTCAGGGGAGTGTTTGGGGTGCTCAGGTGGCCCCCAACTCCACCCCAGGGGCCCA